>PVIY010021725.1:0-42000 GCA_004026745.1 Myrmecophaga tridactyla
ACAACAGGGCCCCCCGAGGAGTTGCTCGGGGGTCAGCTCACCCTGCTCACCCTGCTCCCGTGATTCCCTGGGGGCAAACTAAACACTTTAGTGCAAACTAAAGCCGGTGGTGGGCTCATGGACTTCAACAATATAAGTGGCCGAGCAGTAAAAAAAAAAACAAAAAAAGGCCTGTGAGCCAGTTCCCTCAGGTCTCCCAAATGTAAAGGGACTCCCACCCGTGGGGATCCCAGCCCCGAGGCCCCGCGACTCCTGCTGAGGCCGCCCGGCCGGGCCTGACCCTGGGGCGGGTTCCCACGGCCCGGGTGGGGGTCGGGGGGGCTCCCGAGGGCACGCGTGGGCTCGTGCTGCCCTCTTGTGGTGTGCTGGGGGAACAGCGCGGTGCCGCGCGAGGGGCGCCCGCGGCCTCAGTGGAGCTCCCGGGAACCCGGGTCTGGGCGTCCCCGGGCGCAGCCGACCTCACCTGCGCCACCCGGCACGCTGCGGTGACACCCGGTGCTTTCTAGGGAGATCCACGGGGAATTTAGCCCACCTGTGCGCCAAATCTCAAAAAATAAATATAATATCTTTAATATTCAGCAGAACTAAAAGAAACGGAAAAAGAAGGTGGTTTATCTGAAATATGACGTGCATTTCGATAGGTAAGTACTTGGACGGGCCCACCTGCAGCGGCACTTCCTAAACGCCCCCCGAGGGGGCATTGGCTCCCCCTGCGAACCGCGTGTGCAGGGCAGGGTCCGCGGAGGCCCCTGCGCAGCCGCCGTCCCGCACAAGCCGCGCACCGGGCGCGGTGCCCACGCAGCCACCGCAAGACTGCAGGAAGGAGTCCCGCGTGTCCCCAGGAAGCCTCATCCGTGAAAACAGGCGCCTCTGCATCTGGCCTCCGGACTCCTACTCAATTGCAGCCCCTAGAGTTTACAGTTAAGGAAACTGAGGCCCGTGGGGAGAGGGGGGACAAGAGAGCCCAAGGCTAGGAAATAAAGCCTGAACCCAGAGAGCACGCCTTGGCCCCACCCACTCTGCCTGGCTCTTTCCCCTTACCTCCCAGCATGTCACACCCTGGCCACTCCTCAGGCACTGTGGGTGTGGTGACAGGCTGATGGCGAGGAAGGGGACGCCTGCCTGCAGCCTGCCACCTTCAGCTCCCCCAGTCCCCTCCATCCAGCTCTCCACACCCATTCATCCATTCACCCAAACCTCCCCCACACCTGCCCCACCCCATGCCTGGTCGCTCCTCCAGACCTCCTCCCCCATGCCTGGCCCATCCCACAAACCCCCCTTCCCCATGCCTGGCCCATCCCACAGACCACCTCAGGGCCTCTGAACTTGCCCTGGTGATAGCTCTGTCCCCTCAAGCCCACGCCTTGGAAGTGGACAACTGGTTCTCTCAGAAATCGCCCCCAGTGAGTGAGTGAGCACATATAGCCCCCCTGACAGCCATGCAGGCAGATCTAGGTTTTTCTGGCTTGTCTCTGTGTCTCCCCAGGTGGCCCAGCTCAGGACCAGCTCCCAGCAGGTGAATGAAGACTGGGGAGAAGGTGGGCAGCGCGCCCCTAGAGCCAACCCCTCCCTCAGGCATCGCTCATTGTCCAAACGGAGGAGGAGTGCTAGCCATGGGAACCAGACAGCCCTGGGGCTCAGGTGCAGGCCTCCACGCCCAGCTCTGCAACCTTGGGTGAGTCACTTACCCTCTCTGAGCCTCAGTTTCCTCACCTGCCAAGTCAGGCCTAGAAACTTAGCAAGTTGGCTGTGGGACTTGCAGCAGGTGGTGTGAAAGCCTGTTAGGAATCGAAGGACCCGGCCGCACCTCCCTGGCTGCCACCAACTCTCCCGTCCCGCTTTGTTGTCTGAGCCCATGGTGTCCTGTGTTCTGTGTGTCTCAGGTTCGTGGTCCGAGAGCGGAGCCTGGTGGGAGGCCACGTCCGGGCTGGACCCGGCTTCTCAACCTCCTTGTAAAAGACCAGTTCACCCCGCCCCACCAGGAAGGGATCATTCCACAGGTGGAAATAAATGTGGGAGCTGGAAAATTCAATTCCAAAAGATGCATAAAATGCATGATGAGATTCAACAGACATATATTGCCACTGTCCAATTACCATAAGTTCTAAACTCTCTTCATTTCTAAACTCTCAGTGTCACTGTGGATCTGAGGCTGATATTCAGCCTAGGCTCTGGGGTCAGCCACGCCGGGGCCCCTGCGGTGGCTGAAATTGCCCCTGTCCATGTCATCTCTGCTGCCATCCCGTCCCTACTCAGCCTCCCGTGGGGTGTGCCCCTGGGCAGCAGCTTCCGGGCCTGGGTCCTGGGCCCTCGGGGCTGCTCTGGTCGGTGAGACCGGGACCTGGGGCCTGGAGGCCGCACGGGTCTGGGGTTGTGGCAGCCCTGACCAGACGGGAGCCCGTGGTGGAGGGTGGGGGGGCGTCAGGCTCCTTGTCACTGCGCCAGGGCCCCGCTTCCTGGCACCCCACAACCTGCTCAGAAATCCCTCCCAGTCTCAGAGTTGAGACAAACTCTGCAGCCAGATGCCTGGAGAGTGACTTGGGGAGGGGGAAGTCTCCTGCCACCGGGGGGTCCCCAGATCGCAGCAAGGCAGAGTAGATGGGTGGGGGTTCGGGTGTGCTGAACCGAGGGTGCCCAGGGCACCTCTGGGCTCCCGCAAGCAGCAGAGCAGGCTCCAGGGCGGGTAGTGCTCCCCGGGCCACTGGGACTCGGGGCCCCTGGCAGGCCAGGAAGGCTGCAGCATCCTCTGCATCTGGCACTGGTGGGGCCTCTCGGGGTGTCCACAGGGGCTGCGGTGGTCACTCTCCAGAGCCCGGAAGTGAGCCTCTTGGTGTCCTTGAGGGGATGCTGGAGTGAGCCACGCTGGGTTCATAGTCAGCAAGGACAGGCAGGAATATTCCAGGGCTCAGGAGCAGGGGAGAGCAGCCTAGAGCAGCAGGGCGCAGCGAGACGGCTCTGGGAGCGTGGGGGGCAGAGGGGAGGGGGGCAGCGATGATT
The DNA here is from genome assembly GCA_004026745.1 of Myrmecophaga tridactyla. NCBI lineage: Eukaryota > Metazoa > Chordata > Mammalia > Pilosa > Myrmecophagidae > Myrmecophaga > Myrmecophaga tridactyla. The sequence continues at coordinate 2,998 of PVIY010021725.1, forward strand.
TTCAGATTTCAGAGAGAAGGAGGCTGTCATCCGGACTGTCATCTGTGGAGCAGGGCACCCCAAGATGCCCCAGCTAAACTGAGTTTCAGTTCCTGGATGAGGATGTAAAGGGTCTCTTAAAAAAAAAGGCAAAAAAACAAACCTTTCGAGTTCTCATAGTTACAGGCAGACTTTCATTCAGAAGCAATGACTCTGTTAGTAGGTGACAGGGAGCCCAAGGCAAGGGTCATGTCTTGTTCATCATTCTCCACCCCCCACCCCCAGCTCCTTGCAGACACAAGGGGCTCAGGGAGGGCAGGGCTCTCGGGGGCGCCTCCAGGGGCTCAAGTTGGGTTTCTCGGGGTGAACAGCAATGGGGAGCCTGGGACGGGGGAGGTCTGACGCTCCCCAGGGGTGGGCTTTTAGAACCCTCTTTGTTTTACACATTCCTTTTTAGTGCGTGCAAATGTTTCAAGCTCAAAGAATGTCCTTCTTTCTGAAATGCAAAGCTTCTGTTTTTTCATTCTTTGCCAACAGAGTGGTAAAATTTTCAAGGCTTGTCGGAAGATTTGTGACATTTGCAGGTCTGTGAGGTGAGAATTAGTTGAGTTTTACTTTAAAAATCCAGATCATACACTCAAGCTGTTCAAAATAGTAATTTTTCACCTTTCAGAAGAGGATTTATGAAACTACCTCAGTACGGTAAAAATGTGTCCTAGAAAAGTGGGGAGGTGTTTTGAGAGGTCTGCACATCACATATGCACTGTTAATGTTATTCACATCGTCCTTTTTTCATGCAAACAGTTTAATGAGATAGTTTGTGAGTTTTAACCAAAGACGCTTGTCAGAAAAACAGACCCAGAATGAAGAAGCAGGTTTGCGACACAAAGATAAGAAAAGCAGCACTCAGCCTCCGGCTTCCATCACTTTCTCCACCTGTGGCTTTTGACCTTGGGTAACACAATTTCGACCTTCCAGGACGTCAGCTCACTGAAGTGAGAAATGCAGGAAAGATGCACAGAAAATATGGAGCTGTAACATAACGTCCGGGCTGGAGGACGAAATCCAAGGCAGTGGAGTAGGGAGGATGGAAGGGGACTCCCATATTTAAAGTAATGTTTTATTTCTTTTATGTAAAAAAAGTACTTGAAGAGAATGACAGATTTATAACAGCTTTATTAAGATGCAATTCACATACCATACAACTCACCCCTTTCAAGGGTACAATGCAGTGGTTTTTAGTATAATCACAAAAATGTGCAACCATCGCCTCCTTCAGTTTTAGGACATTTTCATCACCTCCAAAAGAAATTCCATACCCTTTAGCTATGACCACCCAACCTCCCCATCCTCTGATGCTCTAAGCTACCACTAATCAACTCTGTCTCCACAGATTTCCCTGTTCTGAATACATAAAAATGGAATCATGTAATATGGTGTTTGGTGAGTGGCTTCCTTCACTTGGCATCATGTTTTCAAGGTTCATCCATGCTGTAGCATGTATCAGAACTTTGTTCCTTTTTGCGGCCAAATAATATCCCCTCGTGTGGATACAGCAAGATTTTTAGCCATTCTTCAGTTGATGGAGATTTGGGTTGCTTCCACCTTTTAGCTGCGGTGAATGTTGCTGCTGTAAACATCGGGGTGCAGATTTCTGCGTGGATGTATGTTTTGTTGCTCTTGGGTATTTACCTAGAGGGGAATCTCTGAGTCACATGCGACTCTGTATGTTTACTCACCCGAGGAACCAGCAAACTGTCCTCCATGGGGCTGTACCATTTTACATTCCCACCCACAATGAGTAAGTGTCCCAGTTTTGCCACATCCTCTCCAACACTTGTAGTTTCCTGTTTGTTAGTAACGGCAATTCTAGTAGGTGTGAGATGATATCTCATTGTGGTTTTGATTTGCCTTTTCCTAATAGCTAGTGAAGTTGAGCATCTTTTTCATGCGCTTTTTAGTCATCTGATTTCCTTTTTTGAAAAATGTCTCTTCGTATCTTTTGCCCATTTATAAATGTGGTGGTTTGTCTTTTTATTGTTGAGTTGTAGGACTTCTTTATAGATTCTGGATAGCAAACCCTTATCAGATATGTGGTTTCCAAATGTTTCCTCCCATTGAATCTTTTGCCTTTTCACCCTTTTGACAACGTTCTTTGAAGCACTGAAGTATTTGATTTTGAGGAGTTTACATCTATTTTTTATTTCACTGTGTATACCTTGGGTGTAAAATCTAAGAAACTACAGCCTATCACTAGTTATTGATGTTTTCCTACATTTTCTTCTGCATGTTATCATGCTGGTTCTTTTATTTAGGTCTTCAATCCATTTTGAGTTAATTTTTGTATAGGGTATGAGATGGGAATCCTCTTTCATTCTTTTGATTATGGATATCCATTTCTCCCAACACCATTTATTGCAGAGACTGTTATGTCCCAGTTAAGTGGACTTGGGCCCCGTGTCAAAAATCAATTGGCTATAGATCTGAGCACCTATTTCTGAACTCTCAATTCAGTTCCATTGATTGATGTGTCTATTTTTATGCCAGCACCATGCTATTTTGATGACTGCAGCTATATATTAGCACCATGCTATTTTGATGACTGTGGCTATATAGTATGCTTTAAAGTCAGAAGTTGATACCTCCTACTTCATTTTTCTGTTTCAAGATATTTTTGGCTACTCAGGGTCCCTTACTCTTCCATATAAGGTTGATAATTAGCTTTTCCCTTTCTGCAAAGTAGACTGTTAGAATTTTGATTGGTATTGCATTGACTCTGCTAGTCATTGGGTAGAGTTGATATCTTAACATTTAGTCTTCCAAATCATGAACGCAGAACATCTCTCCATTTATTTAGATTTTCTTCTATTTCTTTTAGCAATGTTTTGTAGTTTTCTGTGTACAAGTCCTTTATATCCCTGGTTAAGTTTATACCTCAATATTTGATTCTTTTAGTTGCTATTGTAAATGAATTTTTTTCCTTGATCACCCCCTCAGACAGCTCAATACTAGTGTATAGAAACACCATTGATTTTTGCATGTTGATCTTGTCCCGCAGCTTTGCTGAACTCATTTATTAGCTCAAGTAGCATTGTTGTCATGTTATTTTCAGGATTTTCTAAATGTAGGATCATGTCATCTGCAAATGTAACAGTTTTACTCCTTCCTTTCCAATTTGGATGCCTTTTTATTTATTTTTCTTGCCTAATTGCTCTAGCTAGAACTTCTAGTACAAAGTTGAATAACAGTGATGACAGTGGGCATCTTTGTTTTGTTCCTGATGTTAGAGGGAAAGCTTTTAGTCTCTCACTGTTGAGTGCAATGCTACCTGTGGGTTTTTCATGTATTTTGTTTATCATGTTAAGAAAGTTTCCTTCAGCTCCTACCGTTTGAAGTGTATTCGTCATGTAAGGTTGCTGAATTTTGCCAAATGCGTTTTCTGCTTCAATAGAGATGATTATGTTGTTTTTCCCTTTTGATTAGTTAATGTGTTGCATTACGTTAATTGATTTTCTTGTATTGAACCACCCTTGCACACTTGGCATAAAACCTACATGGTCATGATGTATAATTCTTTTAATATGCTGTTGAATTTGATTTGCAGGTATTTTGTAGAGGATTTTTGCATCTATATTCATTAGAGAGATTGGTCTGAAGTTTTCTTTTCCTGTAGTATCTTTATCTGGCTTTGGCATTAGGGTGATATTGGCATCATAGAATAAGTTAGGTAATGTTCCCACTTCAATTTTTGGGAAGAGTTTGAGCAGGAATGGAATTAATTCTTCTTGGAATCCTTGGTAAAATTTACCTGTGAAGCCATCCAATCCTGGACTTTTTTTGTTGGTTGGTTGTTGATGACTGATTCAATCCCTTTACTTGCGATTGGTTTGTTGAGGTCCTCTATTTCTTCTTGAGTCAGTGTATGTTGTTTGTGTGTTCCTAAGAAGTTGTCCATTTCATTTAAGTTGTCTAGTTTGTTGGCATACTGTTGTTCATAGTAACCTCTTATGATCTTTTTTGTTTCTTCAGAGTCCATGGTAATGCATTCTTCCCATCCCACCCCACCACCACCATCTCTTTTCTGATTTTATTTATTTGCGACTTCTCTCTTTTTGTCTTTGTCAGTCTAGCTAAGGGTTTGTTGATTTTATTGATCCTCTCAAAGAACCAACTTTTGGTTTTTATTGATTCTGTCTATTGCTTTTTCAGTTCTCTGTTTCATTAATTTCTGCTGTAATCTTTGTTATTTCTTTCCTTCTGCTTGCTTTGAACTTCGTTCGCTGTTCTTCCTCCAATTTCTCCAGTTGTTCAGTTAGAGCATTGATTTTAGCTCTTTCTTCCTTTTTAATGTAGGTGTTTAAGGCTATAAATTTCCCTCTCAGCACTGCCTTTGCTGCATCCCATAAGTTTTGATACATCATGTTCTCATATTCATTTGTCTCAAAATAATTACTGATTTCTCCTGCAATGTCTTCTTTGACCCACTGATTATTTAAGAACATGTTGTTTAACTTCCATATATTTGTATATTTTCCAGGTCTCCATTTGTTATTGGTTTCCAGCTTCATTCATTATGATCAGAGAAAGTGCTTTGTATAATTTCAATATTTTTAAAAATTTTATGAAGACCTGTTTTGTGCCCCAGCATATGGTCTATCCTGGAGAATTTCCCATGAACACTTGAAAAGTATGTATATCCTTATTTTGGGGGGTGCAATGTTCTATATATGTCTGTTAAGTCTAGTTCATTTATATTATTTAGGCTCTTTGTTTCTTTATTGATCTTCTGTTTAGATGTTCTGTCTATTGGAGAAAGTGGTGTGTTGAAGTTTCCCACTATTATGGTAGAATCATCTGTTACTTCTCTCAGTTTTGCCAATATTTGCCTCATGTATTTTGGGGCCCCTTGATTAGGAGCGTAAATAGTTATGATTGTTATTTCTTCCTAGTGAATTACTCCTTCTATTAATATATAATGTCCTTTATCTTTTATTACATTTTTGCATTCAAAGACTGTTTTGTCTGATATTAGTATAACTACCCAGCTTTTTTTTTTTTTTGGTTATTGCTTGTTTGGATCATCTTTTTCCATCCTTTCACTTTCAACCTTTTTGTATCTTTGGGTCTAAAATGAATCTCTTGTAGAAAGCATATAGATGGACCATATCATTAAATCCATTCTGCCAATCTGCATCTTTTCATTGGGGAGTTTAGTCCATTAACATTCAAAGTTATTACTGTAAAGGTTGTTCTTACTTTAACTATCTTATACTATGGTTTTTATTTGTCAAATCTACTTTTTTACTCTCTTTTTATCCTTTTAGTTACCCTTACAAATTGTTCTGGTTTGCTAGCTGCCGGAATGCAATATACCAGGAACAGGATGGCTTTTTAAAAGGGGAATTTAATAAGTTACTAGTTTATAGTTCTAAGGCTGAGATAATGTCCCAGTTAAAGCAAGTCTATACAAATGTCCAATCTAAAGCATCCAGAGAAAGATACCTTGGTTCAAGAAGGCCACTGAAGTTCAGGGTCTCTCTCTCAAGTGAGAAGGCACATGACGAACAGGGTCAGGGTTTCTCTCTCATCTGGAAAGACATGTGGTGAACAGGGTTTCTTTCTCATCTGCTAGCTTGCTCTCCTAGCTTCCTTTCATGAAGCTCCCTGAGAGGCGTTTTCCTTCTTCATTTCCAAAGGTCTCTAGCTAGTGGGCTCTCTGCTTCCTATGGCTATGTCATTCTGCTCTCTCAGAATCTCTCATTCTCCAAAATATTTCTGCTTTTGTAGAACTCCAGTAAACCAAATGAGTGGAGACACATCTCCTGTAATCCAGTTTAACAACCATTCTTGATTGGGTTACATCTCCAGGGAGATGATCTAATTACATACGGTATTGAAAAGGGATTATTCTGCCTTTACAAAATGGGATTTTGATTAAAGCATGGCTTTTCAAGGGTACATACATCCTTTCAAACCAGCACACCAATACTCCTCAATTCTGTACCTTCCTGCAGACTTCTCTTTCTTATCTTTTCTTTTCAGCTGGCAGAACTCCCTGTAGTACTTTTTGTAGGGCCAGTCTCTTTTTAACAAACTCTCGGAATTTCTGTTTATCTGTGAATATTTTAAACTCTCTCTCATTTTCGAAGGACACCTTTGCTGGGTAGAAAATTCTTGGCTAGCAATTTTTCTCTTTCAGTATCTTAAGTTTATCATACCATTGCCTTCTCACCTCCATGTTGCCTGATGATAAAATCAGCACTTAGTCTTATGTGGCTTCCATTGTATGTAGTCAGTTACTTTTATCTTGCTCTTATCAGAATTTTTCCCCTTCTCTTTGGCGTTTGACAGTCTGATTATTAGGTAACTTGGAGTGGGTCTATTCAGATTTATTCTGTTTGGAGTGCGTTAGGCTTCTTAAATGCTTGGGCAGCATCTGACCAAGCAGGGTTGAAGCTGAAGGGTTCCTGTGCCCTCACTTTGCTGGCCAAAATCTGGCTCATGTGGGGGCTGTGTCCCCCACTTTACTTGGGCAGAGGGCTCCCCCAGCTGCCCCAGTCTGCAGGCATACCCCTGGCAAGGATCGGGCCACCCACTGCTATTTTGCTTTTTTTGGGGGGGGGGGCTGGGCACCAGGACCCAGGGCTGGGAGCACAATCTCTGTCCACATTTCCTCAGACTCTCTTCCCTCACTGGCTTCAGCCTTGAAATGTCCTCCCCACTTCCCCAGGTCCCAAAACAGTTGATTTGGACTGTTTCTGCCTGGCTGCTTGCTGCTTTCAGGAAAGGACTGGCTTTTGCCAACCATTCCTCTCCTCCATTTTGAAGCTTTTCCTTCCTGCCCTTTTGTATTCTGCCTTCCTCAGCCGCTAAAGTCCCGCCGTGGGTCCCTGGGGGCTTGGGTCCCTGTGTCTGGATATAGGTGGGGATCTGTCTCACTGTCGTGAGAGATTGTGTTGTTGTGTCCCCATGGGAGGTGGGAGGGTCCCCTCTGCTGCCTCTGGGGAGGACCGAGTGGGGATGGGGAGGGGACTGGCTGGTCCAGGACAGATGTTTCCTATCTGATACTTTTCTCTTTTTATAATTCAGCATTTTTAGAATTCTTCTCCAGGCTTTAACTTCCTCCAGAGTTTTGAACAAGTGAGATTTGCCCTCTTTTTTGCTAAGTCTCTGGGGAGAGGTTTTCAGTAGCTGTCTTTTGTTGCCTGGTTTATGACATCACCCTGGTTTTGTTTTTTAACTTAATAAATGCCAATCACATAGTTAGCCCTCAAAAAATGGCCATAATGCATTAGGGCCTGCGGTACTGGCCACGCTCCCACTCTGATGCACTGCCTGCCACTGCCATCTCCAGCTGTCTCTGCTGTGCCCTTCCCCAGAAGGCCAGAGCCCCTCCTAACTTGTTTCCAAGCCCTGAGGTCCCTAGAGCAGCTGTCCAGCACAGACAGAGGGCCATGCTTTCACAGTCCTTATCGCAGTACCCCAGAATGCCATAATGATCAAAGAGGGGTCTAAGATGGCCCAAGAGTGATGCTGTCCATACCAATTAAAATCCCAACAACTTACTTTGTAGAAATAGAAAAACCAATAACCAAATTTATTTGGAAGGGCAGGGTGCCCTGAATAGAAAAAATATCTTGAGAATGAAAAATAAAGTGGACACCTCATGCTACCTAACTTTAACACATATTACACAGTTACAGTGGGCAAAACAGCATGGTACTGGCATAAAAATAGATATACTGACCAATGGAATTGAATTGAGTGTTCAGAAATAGACCCTCTCATCTGTGGACAACCGATCTTTGATAAGGCGGTCAAGTCAACCCACCCGGGACATAGCAGCTTCTTCAATAAATGGTGGTTGGAGAACTGGATATCCATATGCAAAATAATGAAAGAGGATCCATCTCTCACACCCTATACAAAAATTAACACCAAATGGATCATAGACCTAAATATCAGAGCTAAAACCATAAAACTTTTAGAAGAAAATGTAGGAAAATATCTTATAAATCTTGTAATAGGAGGTGGTTTCCTAGACCTTATACCCAAAACATGAGCATTGAAAAAGGAAATAGATAAATGGGATCCCCTCAAAATTAATCACTTTTGTGCATCAAAGAACTTTGTTAGGAAAGTAAAAAGGCAGCCTACATGATGGGAGACAATATTTGGAAACTACATATCAGTTAAGGGTTTAGTAGCCAGAATATATAAAGAGATTCTTTAACTCAACAACAAAATGACAACAACTCAATTAAAAAATGGGCAAAACACATGAATAGACACTTCTCAAAAGAGGAAGTACAAATGGCTAAAAGGCACATGAAAAGATGTTCAACTTCACTGGCTATTAGGAAAATGCAAATCAAAACCACAATGAGATATCTCATACCCACTAGAATGGCCATTATAAAAAAAACAAAAAACAGAAAATGACAAGTGCTGGAGAGCATGTGAAGAAAGAAGCACACTTATCCACTGTTGGTGGGAATGTAAAATGGTACAGCTGCTCTGGAAGGCAAATTTGGTGGTTCCTCAGGAAGCTACGTATAGAATTGTCATTGATCCAGCAATCCCATTACTAGGTAAACATGCAAAGGAACTGAAAGGCAAGAACACAAATGAACATTTGCACACCAATGTTTATAGCAGCATTATTTACAATTGCCAAGAGATAGAAATAACCCAAAGGCCCATTAGCAGATGAATGGCTAAACAAGCTTTGGTATATACATCTAATTGAATATTATGCAACTATAACACAGAATAAACTCATGAAGCATGTAACAATGTGGATGAATCTTGAGGACATTATGCTGAGTGAAATTAGCCATGAACAAAAGGACAAATACTGCATGGTCTCACTAATATGAACTAACATTAATGAGTGAACTTTCAGAATTGAAGTTGAGAACCCAAGATATCAGGAGGTAGAAAAGGGTAGAGATTGGGTAATTGGAGCTGAAGGGATACAGATTGTGCAACAAGACTGATTGTAAAAATTCAGAAATGGATAGCACAATACTACCTGATTGTAGCACAATAATGTAAGTACACTGAATGAAGCTGAATGTGAGAATGATTGAGGGAGGAGGGCTGGGGGCACGTATGAAGTCAGAAGGAAAGATAGACGATAAACACTGAGATAGTATAACTTAGGAATGCCTAGAGTGGACAACGATGGCAATTAAATGTATGAATATAAAAACATTTTTGCATGAGGAAGAACAAATGAAAGTCAACATTGCAGGGTGTTGAAAATAGATGGTATACAGGAAAAAGATCAGTCAACGCAAGCTAAGGTCTATAGTCAACAACAATATTGTAATGGTAATATGCTTCCACTGAATGTAACAAGGGCATTATGCCAAAAGTAAATGTCAACAAGCAGAGGACATGGGGGAAGGAAAAAACAAGAGTGATGCTGGCCACGTCTTTCCCCTGAATCTTTCCTATAGGCCCTCCTGGGCTGCTCATTGCCCTAGGTACCTAGAGAGGCCCTAAGGAGCCTTTGGTGGCCAGGCCAGGCCCTTCCTGAGGATTGTCTCATTTAACCTCCTAACAACTTCTCAGGTGAGCACTGCTATCACCACCATCCCCTTTTACGATGGGGAAACTGAGCCAGCCAGAGAGGAGACCAGGAGCATTCCCCTGGGTACTTGAGGGGTATTATTGGGATATGGCAAAAAGCCAGACTCACAGAGCCAGAGAAGCATCCATGGCTAGTGGGGGCTGAGTTAAGGTCACACCAGGGCTGCGTGACCCCAAATCCCAGACAGTTAACACCCCCCTCTCCTGCCTCCTGTACATAAGTGCCAATGACTGTGTTCTAGTTTGCTAGCTGCCAGAATGCAATATACTAGAAATGGAAAGGTTTTTAAAAGACGGAATTTATTAAGTTGCTAGTTTACAGTTCTAAGGCCATGAAAATGTCCAAATTAAAAGAAGCCTATAAAAATGTCCAATCTAAGACATCCAGGGAAAAATACCTTGGTTCAAGAAGGCCAATGATGTTCAGAGTTTCTCTTTCATTCTGGAAAGGCACATGGTGGACATGGTGATGTTTACTCACTTTCTCTCTAGACTTCTTGTTTCATGAAGTTCCCCCAGGGGTGTTTTCCTTCTTCATCGCCAAAGGTCTCTGGTTGTGTTGGCTTTCATGGTTCTCGTGGCTCTGCTGCTTTTGGTGGCTCCAAAATGTTTTGTCATTTAAAGGATTCCAGTAAACTAATCATGACCCACCTGGAATGTTTGGTGTCACATCTCCTTCTAATCAAAGGTTGATACCTACAAATGGGCATGTCACTTCTCCATGGAGATAATCTAACCAAGTTTCCAATTTACAGCACTGAATAGGGATTAAAATAAATGGCTACCTCCACAAGATGGATCAGGATTAAAACATGGCTTTTCTAGGGCACATGATCCTTTCAAGCCAGCACAGGCTGGTAAAACACTTCAAAAATATTCCTTTTTCATCTTTAATATATTTATTGATTGATTTTAAAAAATATAAAGCACAACCTTGAGCCTACCCCCCAACTTATACATTGGAAACTTGACCTACCTATATTGTCTTCCCCACCAGAGGTGCCTTAGAGGAATAGAAGAAAGAGGCAGCTGCTGCCCCCGAGACCCCGGCACAGACTTCCCATGGCAACCCCCTACTTCCCCATCAGTGTCAGAGTGCGATTTCCATGCTAAGTGCCTTGGAGAAGGCACTGGGGAACTGGAGGGGGTGGGGGGGGCTCTGTCTATGGACTTCTGCAGGGCAGAGGGCAAGTTTTCCCAGCATTTTTGTGTGTTGACAAATATTTTAATTTTGTGGGCTGTACATTAGCCAGGTTCAACCAGGAGAATGCTCGCCATCATTTCTGGCCTTTGGCATCACCCACATGTATGTGGACAGGTGTGTAGAAGCTGCTTCCCCACCACCACCCCCTCCGAGGACTTCTGTAACAAACAAACTCAACTGGTGGCTTAAGACACCAGAAATTTTTTGTTTCATGGTCCTGGATGCTAGGACCTGAAATCAAGGCTTGGGCAGGACTGGGCTCCCTCTGAAACCTGTAGGGGAGAACCTATCCTTGCCTCTTCCAGCTTCCAGGGATTGCCGGCGAGGCTTAACATCCCTTGACTTGCAGTTTTAGCACTTCAATCTCTGCTTCATCATCACTTGACCTTCTCCCTGTGTCTGTCTGTCTCTATGTCCAAATGTCCCTCTTCTTATAAGGACACCAGCCACATTGCATTAGGGACCCATCGTACTCCAGCATGACCTCATCTTAATACAACTAAATCCATCTGTCACAAACTTATTTACAAATAAGTTTATATCCTGCAGTTTTACTGGGGTTTAGAACTTAAGCATATCTTTTTTGTGGGGGGGGCGTTGCACAATTTAACCCATAACCGACAGCAGCGTTGAGTCCCATCCCCCAAGCGCTCTTCATTTGCTCTGATTGAAGGGCATCTTAAAATCGTTGGCGAATCGTAAACATTCTTTCGTGTAATTGGCAACTTTCCACCCAGCAGACTCTTCAGCAAGAAAGCAGGGCTGCGCCTCCGAGCAGGTGTTCCGGGTGATAAGGACCGCATTTATCGACAGACTTTTTTCAAACCCTGGTCTGCACATGCAGAAGATAAATTGCAGGAGCCCCAGAAGAATGCTTCCATTCGTATCTGTGGGGCTAACAAGTTCTTTCCTGCTGAAAAATTCTCCCTCCACCATCACCCTTGACATTGTAGTCACTTAAAAATTTGCAGCTGTCTTTTCTCATGTTTAGTTGATGGTGAGGAAGATACCATGTCACCTCTGAAAGTTCCTGCTGGATGTCCTTTCTTCACAGACTGAATTCCAGTGATGAGTCCTGCACTTTGCCCTGCTCACACTGCTAATGGTTCAAACACATGGGCTTTGAAAGGCCCTATCAGTCTTTCTCCTGACCTAGAAACTCCCCCTCTTGAACTTCCACTAAATTGTCGGTGAGTGATAAACAAGCACCATCTTGCTTTCTCAGTGATTCAGGAGGTGCCCCCAGCCCTCATGTCAAAGGCAGAGGCCGCAGACCATCTGTCTGCGAGAATTTTCTTCTTCTTTTATTGCCAGAATCTGTCCTCATCTGGAGGAGAAATGCTCCCAAATTCAGCCCATTTATTGCCTGACTAGGTTAAGCCAATTCTTTTTACTTCCCAGAAGACTAGCTGCATTACAACATGCTTGATTAGGAACAAAAATATCCCCCAGAATTGTTTTTCTCAGATCTCATGGAAGACCTAAATTGACCCAATCATAGATATTTCCATTTGGAAATGAGCCTGGGTTCACAGAGTGCCTCCCCCATACAAATGAAACTGAGGCCCAAGAAGAAAGGTTCCAGCTCAAAGTCACACAGCCAGTCAAGTTGGCAGTCCCAGGCTGGAAGCTATTCTGTTTCTGACCTTGGACTCGCCCACCACCCAGTGCTGTGGCCGTATGGGACAGCTGAGCAGTGGCTGGGGTGAGCCCCCTGCCTTTTCTTCCCACCCACCCAAGAGCCACCGGCCAGTTCACAACCCTACTTCATCCACTGCTGCCCAGGGCTTATTAGAAAACTGGGTCCTTCTGGTCTTCCTTCTACTCAAGTTCTCCATTCCCTCCAGACCTCTGGTGAATGGATCTGAAGAGCATCACCAAAAAATGAGGGAAAACTTCCAAGGTCACCCTGAAGACGAACTCAGCCCTGGGAGTGGTGGCCCATGGACAGGACGTTCATGCAGTAGCCACAATAGCCGCAGCCAACGTTTGCCTGACAATTCATGGTTTAAATCATCTCATTTCTTCCTGGCAAGAAAAATGGGTTGCATCTTATTTTCTCTCCCAGTTTTTCAACTGGAATTGAACTCAGCAGTTTTCCAACTCAAATTTTACCTTTTTTCCTACAATTCTGGCTACTACTCTAAGACTTGGAGCCCTCGTGACGAATGGGTGAATTTCTCCACCCCTCTCCCCATTTTCTATTCACTTTCTTTAAGAAAATGCAGATTGTCATTTCTGAATATTAAAGTAATACATGCTGACTGTAGGAATTTCAGGAAAATGGAAGGATAAAAGAAAACCCAAGGGCACCTCAATACCCAGAAACAATCTGTGCTCAGTCCAACTCTGCCTTTTCACACAATGTTGTATTGTGTGTATTTCCTTTTCAACTGCCTCCTCATATCCCATGATGTGGATGTAGCCACAGCTTGTCTAATCATTCTCCACAGAAACAGAGTAAAATGTGGGATTCAGTTTCAGAGGGATTACTGACATCTAGATTCTCAGTTTTGTCATGGGATCCTCACCTTCTTTCTAAAATATTGTTCTAACAGATCACAAATTTTGTCCCCAGGATCACAAAAACTGGTATAGAGAATGATCTGCAAGTTTGAGACTATTCTAGCCACTGTAGAAGATTATCTATCTATTTCACATAGGGGGCCACTATTCAAAACAGGTTTGGGAGTTACCTGCAAAGTCCAAGGTGACATCTTCAATGGGGGCAAATCTTCTTAATCTACAGACAGATGCATTTGGTTTTTGGAACCAGTCAATTCAAATCAAGACCAATGAACAAAACCAGTGATAGAGCTGTGGGTAAAGATGGGACAGGGCTCTCAAGTAAGAGGCATTCTTGGAAGGCCCATGAACAAGTTCAAAAACAGTTCTCAAAGAGAGGTTTTAGTTCACTAATGCTGCTGGAATGTAATAGACCAGAAATGGGTTGACTTTTATTAAGTTACAAGTTTACAGTTCTAAGGACATAAACATGTCCAAACTAAGGGATCCAGAGAAAGATACCTTGACTCAAGAAAGACCAATGGATCTGGAACACTTCTGTCAGCTGGGAAGGCACGTGGATGGTATCAGATGGCTTTTTTGGCTTCTGGTTTCATACAGCTTCCCTGAGGGCATTTTCTTTCTACATCTCCAAAGGTCTCTGTCTGTGTTGGCTCTGAGCTTTTTCCAAAATGGTTCCTTCTTAAAGGGCCCCAGTAAGCAGACTGAGACCCACTGTTCCAGTTTGCAAGCTGCCAGAATGTGGTATACCAGAAATGGAATGGCTTTTAAAAAGGGGAATTTAACAAGTTGCAAATTTACAGTTCTAAAGCTGTGACAATATCCAAATTAAAGCAAGGCTATAGACATGTCCAATCTAAGGCATCCAGGGAAAGACACCTTGGTTCAAGAAGGCCGATGATGTTCAGGTTTCTCTCTCAACTGGAAAGACACACGGCGAACATGGCAACATTGCTAGTTTTCTCTCCAGGCTTCTTGTTTCATGTCAGCTACAGGGGGCATGTTTACAGATGGCACGGCACGGCCCCGGGCTGGTACACCCACAGAGACTGACCTTGCTGGGAACTTGGATCCAGCAGACACCAGTGTGGGACCCCACAGACTGGGTGCAGACCTGACCAGCTGGAAATACGTACACCTTAATTTCTTTGTTGAGGACCCATGAGGAGATGAATTGATTCTCTTGAAACCAGTGAGCAACTATCCAGATATGTTTTAATGATGATATAAACTCCAAATCCTCAAGCTCAAGACAACTCTTCAGCTGAGTTCTGGGCTATTGTCCATCAATTTCGGAGTAGGGGCCTTTTGCCCAAATCCAAGAAGCTACTTAAAGAAGGTAAATAAGATACAAAGGTTGTCTCAAAGATGTACACCCCTTCCAGCCCCTAGGAATTCTACACTGGAACTAAACCAAATGTGTGAAACTTATTCAATAAATTTCCTTTGGTTCACTTATTCCTGAGTGGCAGAGTTTGATGGGAGATAACTACAGCTACAGCTCTCAAAGATTGGGTGCCGGACTCCCAGGGGCTCCTGAGACCCCTTTGGGAGTTGTGCAGGGTCAAAGCTACTTTCATCCAATACTAAGAAGTTATTTGCATCTTTTACTCTCATACTTGCACTGATGGTGGAAAAGTGATGGTGGGTGAAATTGCTCATGTTTCTGTGCCAATCAAGGAAGGGGCCCCACACTGCACGAGCAATCACTGGGTTCTTTACCACACCACGTCTGCAGGAAAAAGTTAAAAAGTTGGTCTCAGTTAAGAGTGTCCTCACTGGAAGTAAAATTCTTGATTTGAAGAACTATCTTTCTTCAATGGCCTTTCTTTTTAACATTCTGTCTCACAAAACAGGGTATACACAAAAGCATTTCTGCGGCACGCTCAAGTGCCCTCGCTGACTCAAGGAAAAGGAATTGTGAGCTGAACTAACTGCTTCTGTTCATGAAACCCCACTTTTACTTGACAAATGGCATAAAGTGGACTGACAAATGATAGTTATCAGACTTGGGTATTTGGCAACATTTGTTCAAAATGAACAAAGTGAGCCTGTCACATCAAGAAAAACAACTGACAGTCATTTGTTGCCAATAACAAAATTTGAGCTTCCATGTGAAAATTAGAATTGGGGAACATTTTAATCTGCTGTTGTGAGCTTAGCAGTTTCCCAGTATTTAAAGACTTTCCTGACGAGATTGGTGATGATATTAACAAATGTGAATTTCCGCTCTTTATAATGAAACGTGTTAATATTTAGAAGATCTCTGTGTTTTAGGGGGCCCATATTTTCCAAACAACTGATGTGTGTTGTGCAAGTGGCTTGTAGATCCACTCACAGTACAAGGAAACCAACAGAGGCCGGGGCAGCAGAGGAGGGAAAGCCCACTGATGGCTCTCAGACCCCACACTGAAACTGGCCTGTAAGAAGCTACCACTTGTCAAGTTTGGGTGGAGCGTCAAAGGAGAATATCCAAAGCTATCTTAAAAGGCTATTAAAATACTGCTCACCGTTCTAACTACATCTCTGTGTGAGGCTGAATTTCTTCAACCCAATTGACTTATCATGACAGATGGAAGGCGGAAGCAGACATGGGAATCCGGCAGAGTTTTATTAATCCAGATATTCAAGAGATTCTCAAAAATGCATAAGAATACCACAATTTTTCATAATTATTTTCCACAAAATATTGACAGGTAATGGATTTATCTCTGTTTTCAAGTAAATAAAAAATGAGCAATATTATTAATTTCTAGTAGATGCATATCAGTAGACATAGTACACATAAACAAAAGCTCTTTGGAGTCCCCAGTCATTTTTAAGGTTGCAGAGGAGTCCTGGGACCGAAAGGTTTTGAGATCTCTTGGTCTATTACTGTGGTGCATTTTACATGTCATCAATCTCATTTATGATCCCTTGAAAAATGGTATGTCATCTATCTTGCCATCAAAATTATCTACCTGCTTGAATAAGTCCATGACTACAGAATTTTAATGGAGGCATTAACCTAGACGATCTTACACTGGGAAGAAAATACTTTAAGCAGGACGTTGGACATGATGATTTATCAGCTGGCTTGGCACTAGCCAACTTGGTGGGTGTGTAGCCATAAAACTTTCCAAAAGGAACCTCACTTACAGAAGGGTGTGAAATGTGAAACACTAGTTTGATGCTTGGTCAGTGTTGGTGTCACCGCAGCAAGCCTGTAGTACACAGTTATTTGATCACACGCTATGCGAATGTGGCTGGGGAGGTTTTGTAGATGTGGTCAGCATCTACCATCGGTTGACTTAAGTAAAGGAGCTCATGTTCAATAATATGGGTGGGTCTCATCCAATCAGCTGATGGTCTTGAGAGCAAAAACTAAAGGTTCCCGGAGAAGAAGAAATCCTGCCTCAGAACTGCAGCATAAAATCCTGCCACGTTTCCAGCCTGCTGGCCACCTTGCAGATTTCAGACTTGCCAGCCCCACAGCGTGTGAAACAATTCCCTTACTGTGCTTATAAACTCCTGGTTCTGTTTCTCTGGGGACCCCTGACTGGCACAGCTGATGTTGGGGTGCTCAGTAAAAGACCACGAAGCCCCCACACTGACAATTCTGGAGGTCTGGGAACAGCATACCATATAGTCTTGGCACTTATATATGAGTGAAGAATGAAAGAGTCTAAAAAGCAAAAGTTTTGGTTAAAGGATTCCTCATTTCAGGAATATGAAATGAACATTTTCACATCCTAGTTCATATACCTGATTGTCATCATTATTCATTCACTGGATTTCACTGGGTGTAAGCTGAAGAGAATATTTCAACATTACAGCAAAGCAAGATCCCAGCATTGTGGGCTCACTCTGATACTCTCAGAATACAGTCACACAAAATATTTTTACACGAACATTCCGTAGAAAACACGTGCGAACTGCTAACACACCTACTCAAAACTCTGACATCTCCACATTTGGTGTTTATGTAAATGTTTGATTAAAAAATGAACTCCAAGAAATTAAAAACAACTTGGAAGTTCCCAAATATTCTTCTACCCTTATATTTCATTTTTCAAGTGAGGATGCCATGCCTTAGCTCAGTGTACTCCTGTTTCCTCTGCATCTATAATGTGGGTGGCATTAGAGAATCTCTAAGGCTCTTCTTCGTCCTTGCTCAAGGTCACCACTTATGGGAGAATTAGGGCCACGTCTTTCTCCAGGAAGCCTTCCCAGATTGGTTTAGTTTCCCCTTCCTGGGGGTCCCACAGCCCCAGCAGTTCTCCTCCACGTTTCTCTCTCGGCTGCTCGCTGCCTGCACGTGCACTGCCAGCTCCCCGGCTCCTGCCTCCGAGACTTGGTGAAGTAGGTACTCAATGACTGCTTTCAATGAGTAGTGACTGAAACCTGTCCCCAATGCATAGGCACGTGCTGGCTCCACCACGCCAGCTGACATCAATGTAAGGATCTGTACTTAAAATGGTGATGACGGCACCAAGAAGAGGTGAGTCTATGTTAGGTACTTGATCCGTTAAGAAAGACAGGATGATAACGTGAAGTGAGTAGCGACCGGAGAAAAGAGTTAAAATTTTAATTAGAGGCAAATGTTTGTGGGATTGAACACCCCACGAATCCTGCAGACTCGGTTATCTGGAATGGCGCCCACCTGAAAGGGGCAAGCCCTGGGGCTTGGATGTGCTCCTCACACTTCTTGCAGCCCTCTTGTGTGCACGGGTCTCCCCCGAAGGTCCTCTGCCCTGGCCGTGGGCCTCTCGGGCGACACTGGCAGGGAGATCTGCGTCCTGCCCCAGCTTAGCCTCCCCCGTGCTGTGCTGCTGTGCTCCTGTGCTTACCCTCTCTGAGGCTCAGCAGCTCACCTGTAAATGGAGTCAAGGATAAGCCGACACAAGCTTTGTTCCCGCAGGACCAAGTGAAATCCCACATGCAAAGCATTTACCGCAGACATGCCCTCGAGCCTGGCACCTGGAAAACAAGAGAAGTTGACAGCTGCCTCGGCTGCTGACGGTCCCAGGAGGACCAGGTTCAATGCCTCTTCTGGAACGCTGGGAGTGCAGTCCAGCCTCGAGTGCACAGAATAAGAAAGCACTTCTGCGAGAGTGAGTCACATGATGGGACACTGGGCTGACGTGGGATTCAGGTTGACCAGTCCACTAGGTCATCCTACAAGGTTCAAGGTTAAAATTTAAGTCTACCCCTCTTGTCGGGGGGCAGGGGGAAGGACGGGCTGGGTTTTCACACAGTTCGTTTAAAACCAATAGTCATAAAAATACCGTATTTCTGTCTAGATTTTTATTTTCACTTAACATTTAAACATTTTTCCAATTAAACTTTCACACTCTGAAGTTGGTCACGGATATGTTGTTTTTATTTTCAAGTAGAAAGTTGTTGGAAATCCTAATCGATGCCTTTTTTTTTTTCCAAAGAGTCTTTGGGTGGCATTTTGCAGGAAAGGCACAATAAACAGAATCAGGGACTCAGGCCAGCAGGATGTGCTGTGATTAAGTGTCCGTAGTGTCTCTTAGTGCAATTCCCCACGCGGCATTTCCGAGTGGAGACACGCACAGACCTCACACCCTCCTCGAGTGCAGCTGCGACCAAGCAGTGACCTTGGCCACCTCGAGAACAAGGGCCTAATGCTGTGTGTGGTAAGATCACAACTCATCCACCTCGGTCCTTTGGTCGCTGACCCTGCTGCCTCCCCTGGAGATGGGAGTTGGGGCCGTGCCGGGCCATCTCCAGCTCAGGTTTGCACCCAAGCCCAGGCTGAGGGTAGATCTAAAACAAAATGGGCACCCTTGCCTGAGCAAACCAGTGGAGGAGGGGGGAGGGGAGGGGCCGTCGGTTCTGGGGGCTGTCGTATACCCCTTATCACTGTTAGTTCTCCCAGCAGCCCCATAGATAAAGCCACAGAGATCATCCCCATTTCACAGATGATTAAAGCGAGGCTCAGCCAAGTCAACTTATATAAGTCCAGAGTAGCAGACCCCAGGCAGTGGGATGGCAGAACGTCTCTGCTTGACCCAGCACAGATGATCATTTCTGTTATTTATTACTATTTATTTTTTAATCAGTGAGAGGCTTACAGAGAGGCAGGCTGGATCCCCACAGCTGATGATGGGGTAGTAGGGCTGTCTACAAATGGAGCTTCCACTCGTGTCCCCAAGTCCTGGAGGCAGGGGCCTTTGGGGATGGAATTGGGAACACCCGCAGTTGTTAGGAGGTGTCAGTCTTCCCACATCTCTAACTGAAGGACCTAGAGTGCCAAGGTGCCAGGGACAGGAGAGCCCAGATGACCGCCGAGACCACAGAGCTCTGGCTTCTCTCCAGGCTGGGATGTCAAAGTCAGAGGCTCCCGACTCCCAGCTGTCCCTGTCCCCCAAATGCTGTGGTCACTTCCCAGCTCAGGCAGCAGGATGCCTTCATACCAGGTGGCCCAGAGCCTGACTGCAAGTCTGCACCGGATTGCTGGTTCCAGCAAAGGAGAAACAGAAGACCACTGGGCAAGAGATGACGAGGACGAAGGAGAGCCCCAGTCCTTGACTTCACTTGGCGGTTTCCCTTTGCTGCATCTGTCTGTGGGTCCCTGGGACCTTGGAGAGGCCAAAGCAGCCTCAGATGGCACAAACTGAGGACTCAAGACTGAGTGAGAGCTGCTAGGAAAGCATGGAGGTTCTTTAGCGTTGCTCAGAATTGCCTTCTCTGTATCTTCCCGTTGGTTGTTTTGAAAATATCTCTACCTTTGACTCCTCATGTAAGCTACGGGGGCACAAAGGATGTATAGCTATTATAATATGTGACACATGCGGTTGTCCTACCAAGAAAACAATGCTCCCTGCTCTGCTTCATCCACAGGGTTTGTTGAGACAACCAAATAAGATGATAATGAAGATAATGATGATAATAACTGTTATTATAATCAGAGAAAAGCTTGCCTGGAGGTTACCTCGTGTCCCCCTCTGTGCTTTGCCTCCACTCGCTGGGAGGAGCCCAAGCGCTGAGTATTAATTTCCCTGTAATTATCATCATAGATTGTCTTTTAAAAATATAATTGAAGATGGTGGTATTTTATATAATTTATTTCTTTTGCTAATATGGATCAACTTAGTAACTCACTTCAACATAAGACCACATGGCTTAATTAAGGGTCCTATCTAATGCCAAAGAATAGCATGGACCCCTTCAAAATAGTGTTTCCAGATGGTTCCATTACATCAATTGTAAGAGAATACACATTTATTAAGTGGCTTTGAAACAGCAAATTGCTACCCAACAGCACTTTTTCCTTGAAAAAGAAAAATATCCATCTGCCCCATTGTGCTGTGGGTGTTCACCAAGAGCCCACCTGGGAAGCTGGGGCAGGGAGGTGTGTGAGACCCCGTTGGCACTGCCTGTGCTTTGAAGCGTGCACGAGCTTTGCTCTCACTCACCGGCATGCCCACTGAGTGCACACTGGTAGTTCAACTGCCTTAACACCTTCCACCAGACTGCAGGGCCGTCCCCTTCATCTCCCGCACTGGGAAGCATGGCTCGTTTGACCTGATTCCTATACTTCAAACGGTTCCATAAATCTCATCTGTGACAAAAAGATCTAGACAATTCGTTCCCTAAAAAAACCAAGGTCTGCTCAGATGCTGGGATGAGTAAATGCAGTGCTCTTTACCTTATACAAAATTATTTATGTTAATACCTAATTGTTTACATGAGGGTTTTTTTTTTTATCTCTTTCCTCTCAATTGGTTATACTATCAAAATCTGATATAAAATTCAAACCTACAAAGAACAGACATGTTTATAGCTTCTAAGAACTTAGAAAATGTTTCCTGTTGAAGATCATATTTTTAATGTGCTCAAATTTTCTTAATAAGTTATATTGGTAGGACTTGAATTGGTAGGATTTTGGGGTAAGAGGCTATAGAGAACTCATTTTAAAACATGAGCACAATTTGGGGACAAACTACCTGCCTAAATAGAATTTAAGTGTCTCATACTGACCGCTGGAGCAGGCTTTATGGCAGCCCAGTGCTCAGAGAAGCATGGAGCCTGCCACATTGCAAGTACTCAATTTCAATTCAACTTCTTGAATGAAAAATACTATTTCTAAGACAGATTTACCAAAAAAAAAAAAAGGAAAGAAAAGAAACAACACAAAAACAAAGCAGGAAAAAAAAGAACAAGGGCCACTAATTCCTTTTAGCTTTGCCAATGGTACATCTTTTTATCCAAAGAGCTTCTGCCTTGCAACTTTCTACAAGGGAATTCTGCTCCTTTCGATTCATTCCATCAAGATGTGAAAAATGATTAGTTTAGAATTCTTTGGTATTCGACCTAGCTAATTTGTGAGACATTCGCACTCAAAATATGCCCAAAGTGATTTTCTGGGAATACATCCTGCTGGCAAAGTAGGTCAAATCCATTCTGGTGCTTTCCTAATTTTCCTGGTTGCCCACTACCTTCCGATGAAACCATGAACCCGTTTCACCCACCTGCTCTTATAGGCCACCAAGCCCTGGGTCCCATTGTCTGCTCTGGCCCTGATTCCAGGAAGGCCTGCAAACCACAGTGTTCTCATCCATTTCTTCCTCAGCCCCCAGCAGGGCAGTAGTATGCTGCAGGTGGGTGACACACTTCCGTCTGACCAACTACATCTGTGTCTACACTGCAGAAACTCACTGAGGCTTGGTTGATGGGCTGGTTGCTAGAATTTGCTGTAATGTTTCATTTCCATTTTTACTGAATACACTACAGTCCTTTTCATTCAAAAATATAGTATTTAGCCTTCTTACTGTAGACTACAGGGCTATAATTTTTCCCTCTCCTTGACCATCTTTCTACTTCCTAGTCTCCTCCCTCTGAGAAATCCATTCCGGAATCTCAAAAATTGGTATGAGGGTCACAGATTCAGTACCTCTACCCAACACTGGGCTCGAGTTACGTCAACGACTAAGGATGCAGAGACCAGGTCATTTACCTCCAAATATCACCTTTTGCCTCCAATAACCGGTCCTGGAAAGACGCGTTCTGATTGCTCTGTACCCAGAAATCCTCATTCATAGAATGGAGATGGTGACACCCGGTCCTTCCCGAGGACAACGAGGTCATACGTGGTAACATGCTTTGAGCTACTCAGAGGAGAGGTGTCTAACAAATGCCTTTTTAATTGAAATAACGAGACCAGATCTGAAAGGCCCATCAGCTAATAGTCACTCTAAAGCTTTGTATGTTACATGGGATGGCAGCCTCTTCCCATCCGTCTTCTCCAACCATTTGGGACCCTCTTCGACGGGTGGATGTTTCTGAATAGCCTACTGCTATGAGATAATGAAAATGATTGCAAAATGACAGTCAAGCAGGGCTTCAAGTCACCGTGCTGATTGTCCAGACAAGCTAACCAGTGACTGGGGAGTTGACATAGAAACATCTCCTTAGAATAAAATTCCATCCCTTGGCGCATATTCCATTGGCTTCCTCTGCTCCTGCTTCCGCTGGTATCTGGCCTTCTGGTAGAAAATGATGATGACGATGGTGACAATATTTAGAAGAATGACGAGCAACATGAGCCAAAACGAGTACCTGTAACGGTGGCTCACTCCTTTATGAGTGACCTTTGGGTAAAGTACCTGGGACAATTCTTCTGAGAGGTGATTGGACTGTGTGTTCCCCACAAACAGGATCATGGTCAGGAAAATAAAGGATGCTGAAAAAAAAAATTAACTTTTGTAAATAAGATGGCAATTTATATTTTTAATGTCACTTATTTTCTTCATGGAATATGTACTGTCTGGGTATTTATTGAATACCGATGCTGGGCTGACACTCTTTTAGGCATTAGAACAAATGCACAAGAAATGTAAGACACAAACCAGACTCTAAGCACGTGGTGCTGAGAATGGTGCAGGGCAGCGTCTGACCAAGAGCACACATCCCCGCTCAAATCTTTTCAGAAGGGGCTGTGAGGTGTAAATACTAATAATGATGATGGCGATGGTGGTCAAATGAGATACCAGTCAGTCCCCTGCCTAGGGCAACACACATGGCAGGCATGGTGAATGAATGAGTGAATGAATGAAGGAACAGGAAAGTCACTAGAGAAACTGGCTAAGAGGACCGGATGGGTGAAAATGAGTTGGGAAGGATGAGGAAGGAAAACGGTTTCAAGCGGAAGAGGCCACGCGGGCAAATTCGCAGGGTGCACGCTGAGCTCGGCGGTCCCGGCAGCGAGGGAGGTGAGGTCAGCCTGGGGGGTGCTCCTGTGCATTGGAAATGGAAGATGAGCTCCCCCTCTGGCCCCCAAAGCCTCAAACACCAGCTCACACGTAGGGGGGCCACCGATGGCATCATTTATGAAATTACCCCGACTCCTCATCTCTAAGATGGTTTTTCACCTCTTACCTTCCCTTTTGTATTCAGCACACTGCACTGCCTTAGAGAGCAGTCCTGGGTTTGAGCTTTCAGAGCTGCCCTGGCCACATTGGACGAGGAGGGCGGGCTGAGGGGCCTGGCGGGCCCCAGTTCACATCCTCGGAAGGGGAGAGAAGGCTGGTGCTCAGGCCTGTCGGGACGCAGGCACAGGGACTAGCACAGCCAGGCTGTGGCCGTCACAGGTTCCCGGCACTCGAGGCCACCAGGGAAACCCCAAGGACAGAAGTCCTTCAGGACCCACTCCGTGGGACTCCTTGCCCCCTGACATTAACTCCCAACCACACTGACACCCTGGAGTCAGACACGCCCCGGCCATGGCCCGTGCCCAGGGGTGCCCTCCAAATGGCCCCCCAAAGGACCTTAATTAGACGGTGTGTGTATATGTGTGTGCAAGGAAAATGCTTTACGGCCCTCGGTGGTACACTTTTATCTTTGACTTAATGATTTTCTTTCTTAATAATTTGTACCTACAAAAGCCCCCACCTCTGACGCTCTCCCGGTGCCTTAATTATCCTTCATTATGTGCTTGTGAACGTTCTTGTAAAAGCATCATCACAAAGGAGCAGGGCGAATACAGGGTTAAACACTTTTTCTAAAGGGGATGCCTATAGCTTTGATTTAAACCAGGAAGGACCACCCCACAAAAGCCGAGCTGAGGCAGTCCCCTTTAGGGACAGGAGCCCCAGTGGCAGGGACTTTCTCTGCCCCTAACCACCTGGCTCCTTCAGCTTCCTGGACCCCAACCACTTAGTCAGGCCTGGAGGAGCCTGGGGAGCAGGAGGAGCTCCGGATGCTCAGCAGACTGGCCCTTCCCTGTGGGTGGGATGCCTGCGACCCCACTTTCTCCCATCTGAGTCTTGGGTGTCTCAGGCCAGGGTCGGGCAGAGGGCAGGCTGGGGTCAGAGGGCACAGAGGCACACGAGGAGGTGTTGCCATTCTCTCTCCTTAAAGTAGAACAGCTCCTGCTCTATCGCAAAGCCCACCTCCTCTTTTCCCCTGGGGACCGTACCCATGTATCTGCCAGCAAAGGAGAATTGTCCAAACCCACCCCCCACAGGGTCAGCAGCACCCATGAAGCTAACCCCAGGACACCCCTGAGGTTAACCTGCCTTCTCCCCCCTACCCCGCCAGCTTGAAGACCCAGAGCAAGGATTCCTCAAAAACTGAGGTTCTGGTAACAGAGTTTTCTGTAAGTTCTCCAGCCTTCAGGAGTCTCCAGAGGGCAAAACACTGGGGTGGAGAAGGCTGCAAGGGGCCCTTAGCGGAAGCCAGATGCAAAGTCAAAGCCAAACGCTGAACAAATGTTCCCCTGCAGGGCTCTGTCAGAATTTGTCTCCTCCCAACACATCAGTGCTTCGGATTATTTTTCTGCCCACCTACTTGCCCCTCTCTCTGTGTTAGAACTTGTCCCTGAGCTGGGGAAAGGAATGTGCCCTGAATTCTCTCTCTCTCTCTGTCAAGCAATCTTTGTCATTAGAAGTAGGTGGGAAAGGAAGAAGGCGGCCTCGGACCCTTTTTCCACTGACCCCATTTATTCATCTTTTCCTCCGTCCACAGCTTTGGGGTCTGCCATGTGCAAGGTCAGCCTGCTCTCAGCTGCTGAGGAAGGCTCAGCTTTGCAGAAAACTGTTTCCTTCTTGGCGCAGCCGAGGGCTAGGTTTTGAGCCCTTGCAGGCAGTGCTGGGTCTGTGCTGGCTTGCTGTTCTGCTGCTGGTCCCCTCCTTCTCCTGTATTTTCCTCCAGGGAGCCCAGATTTTCCTCTGAGTTTGCTGAAAGCAGGCATAGGCTAGAGAGGTCAGCAACGTCTCGCCTTAAGGAGGAAGAGCCTGGCTGCCTAAAAGTGGGGGGAGTACCGTTGAAATCAAGAGATGGAGCCAGGAGTAGGAAGAGAGTTCTGATGGCATGGCTGGAGACCCTGAATCCAGCTGTGCCTGAAGCTACTGCTTCCCTGGGCTTGTCATTTCATGAGCAAAAATACATTTTAAATGATCCAGTTTTTGCCCATCAACTAGCACCAAATGATCCAGCTGTTGGTTTAGTTGACAGAGACAAACTGTAATCATAAAAATAGCTTAGTGAATGGTTCTGGCATTTGGGTCAGAATATCTGAGTTCATAAGCAAGTTCCTTAGCCTGCCTGACACTTGGGTAGCTCTGCTGTCAGATGGGAAGGACTTACTCTGAATCCACGGGACTGTCACATTTTACCCATAATGGAAGCTCATTGCACCTGGGGATGTGTTTTTACCACCACTTAACAAAAACATGGAAAGGAAGGAAAAGGCCATTCATGCAGGAATTGACTAAATCAACCTGACCCCAAAACCCCTGGGCTGAGCTGGGACCATGGAAGGGGCATATGTCCAGAGGTGCCCAGGACACTCCAATTTTCACCTGTTGTCCTGACTTCATTTTCAAGAGTGCCCCTGCCACTTTGAAGGTGTCCCTGCATGGTGAGAGGCAGGGCTCCCCACATCAGTTCTCGTTGGCCTTTCCCGGCTCTGAGTTCAGTGGCCTCACACTGGCCACAAGAGAAGTTGTTATAATGTAAATTGACCAGTGACACATCAGAGGGCCTGTTTCTGAGCTTCTCACAGCATGCAAGGGCCTCTTCCAGCCCCAGCTTATGACGAGGGGGCCTCCCACGGAAGCAAAGGATGAAGCTGCCCCGAGTTCCTCCCTAGACGTTCTAAGCATCTTTCCTGTACATGGAAGTTTCTTGTCTCTGTTAAATGTACCGCCTGGAACTGACATGGAACACCCCCTTCGTTGGACAGGCCTCCTCAGGCTTGCTCCTGGGGTCAGGTTTGGGTGTGGAGAGGGAGCGGTTAGGAGAACCCCTAACTTGGCAGGGGCAGGGTCTTGGAGGAAGGCTGGACAAGCCAGAGAGGCCCTGACTCTGGCCAGAGCAGAGGCAAGTTGTGACCCACTTCCCGTCCTGGCTCCATCTCCCACCCCAGCACTCCCACCCCACACACCCCTCAAATAACCTAGCAGCAACACACAGTGTCACCCAGAGCTCACAGGGACCCCACAAGAAGGGCGAGGGCCCCAGATGTCCTGAATGACAGGACTATGGTTCTCTGTGCATAGCCATGGCCGATGGGGTTCGCTTGGATGCTTGGAGCCCACGGGGAATATGGGCATATGCCAGCGAGAAGAAGCAGTTGCAAGTGTGCGTGTCCACGTGTGTGTGACTTCCGTACATCTCAAGGGGCCTAATTTGGAGTTAAGCACACGCAGAGGCTCAGTGAATGCTCTGTGGATCTGTGTGTATTTTGTTTTAACTTGTTATATTAGATACTCAAAAGTAAATAAAAAATATTACATATTTCAATGCCTTCTCCTCACAGTACTCTTTACCTGCCTTCAGTGCATTTGCAACAGAATTCTACTTCCAAGAGATGTTCAATCAATGAGGCAGCTTGAAGAAAATAAAACCTGGTGCCTAGTGTGAAGCCCAGCACAGAGGTTTTCATGATAGCCCCTGGCCGGACTGCGCCTCTGTGTGTGTGTGTGCATTGGAGAGGGGCGGACAGGCAGACGGGCCGTGGACTCCCCAGCGATGCTTCCCTTCTCCCCACGACCCCTGCGACTCACTGCTGAGGCCACTCCAGGTGTAGACGCCCACGGGGCCCAGGAAGGTCTGGTAGGGGTTGCTGATGCTGTTGTAGAAGGTAAACCCAGAACTCAGCAGCGCCGTGGACAGGCTGAGGATCAGGGACAAGATCACCACCCAATGCAGGGTCTTTTGGGAAGAGTTGTTCAATTTTCCTAAAACTGAAACAAAGTTTGATACATGAGTGCACAAACCACGAACACCCACTCCAGGCCCCAGGCTCCCCGGCACGCAGGCCCCGTGCTCCTTCCCCGTCTGCTCTCCCAGACACTGAGTAGAAAGGAGCAGGCGAGCTGAATTCTAAGTGCTTGCCTGTGCAGGAGTCTACTGGCTCTCTATTTGAATGTTGTATCTGTCAGCTCAGCATATTTTGTTTTTAATCAACAGTACTTTATGGGGTGGTAAATTTCCCTCTCGTTGGACAGACAGTGGACCCAGAAAAGATGTGACCAGCTGAGTCTGTGATCAGGCATCCTAAGAACATCCTGAGGGGCTAGTGGCCAAGGTGCCTTTCCATAAAGACGCTCACCTAGCAAGCGAAGTGACCCTGAGGGCACCAGGTTGTGCTGAGCCCAGAGCTAGGGGCGTTCAGGAAAAGGGGGCTGGGGTGGGGACAAGCCAGGGAAGTTGCAGCGAAAGGCAGCAGGCGGGGGTGTGATAGCAAGAGGAAGGACACAGCAGTGAGAAAGGGTGGAAAAGAAAGGGGGGTGAGAAAGCAAAGAGGGCAGCAGAGAGGCAACGTGGGAGCTGGCTCACACACCAGCCATTCACCCCTGGCAAGCCCATGAGAGGACAGAGGGACGGGAGGGGGTTGAGTTATCAGCAGGGCAGCATGGAGAACGATGTACTCAGTGAGGTGGGGGCAGGGTCAGCCTACACACGGGCACGTCCTGGCGCTTGGTGGTGACACGCTGTTTCATGATTTCTGCTAATGACCTTTAGAACTTGGATAAATTCTCAGCACACCTCTCTTAGCTAAGCACCCCAGGTAACCCTAAAACAGCGCGCTGGTTAAATTAAAGAGGTGGGCATGCCAGTCACCTCCTCCTGCCTCACCTGGGTGGAGATGGGTGGGGTCGGCCCACCACTTGCCTTCTTCAGGGGCTGCCTGCCCTCGGTGGGGGGGGTGGGGGGTGATGGGGTGTCTGGATGTTATGAAGGCCCCGACTTTGCACTGAGCCTCCTGTGTCTTTTTCTGATAGGGGAAATGCAATGGTTGGGGGGATTTGCATTGCTTTAATTTAGCCCACACTATTCTGAAATGAGTAGAGGGTGATACCAAAGAACAAGCAGAAGTAGAAAACGAAACCAACAGGACACACCCAATCCAAGGGGCAGGGTGGAATGCTGCACAGATGTTTCCATTAGTCACCACTGGAAGAGCTCTTTCGCACTGCATGCTCACCCAGCTTCTCCCTTGGGCGCGAAATGGGAAAGTCCAGGATCTAATTAGAACTCTGCTGGGGACTGAATGACCTTTCACCTTAGCCAAGTTTGGTGACTTTGGATATTGGGTATTTCACTGAAAAATTGAAATCGCAGTACAAAAAAAATGTCGCGTTCAAAGCACCAAAAAAGCACCCTGGAGGAGTTTTCTGCTTTATGCACTTTTTATTAAAAGCTGTAAATGTACATGCGTATGTGGTTAATGCTTCACTTTCCCAGAGTAAGTTAGAAAATCACCGTCGAGTTTAGCTTTGCTTTTGACTTTTGGGAAGATCTCCAAGACATGATTTTTCAAAAGGCGGTCCCATTGGAATCTGCTGACCCCCACTTTGCTATTGTCAACTCAAGTTGATGGTTTCTCATCATTTGAACTGCTGTTATTTAAAATTATTTTTCAGCATTCTCAATTCCTTGCCACGTAGGTATGACAGCTATATCTCAGCTCCAGCTCCAGGCTCAGCACTCAAACAATGAAAGCTGAAAACCCAGAGAAGTTTGCAAGAATTAACTAACAATAAACCTCACTAACATCTGACAGCTGCTCTCTGCCTACGAAATTAGCAAATACATTCAGTTCTCTTTCTTCCTTTTAGGGGGCAAGCTTTTGAATCAGGAGAGCCACCCTCACAATTGAAACTAATTGCTGCTGATTTTGGCAGCCCAGGGAAAAGGGGCCAAGAACAGTGTGGCCCGGGCCGAGGCAGCTGAGTAGCAGGAAGGAGCTGCAGGGATGAGGGTCACAGGGCGAGGGGGGGTGGGCATGGTGAGGGGTGAGGGCAGGGGCGGGGGTGGGACTCCCAAGATAGGGAGATTTAACCCCTGCAGACCCCACTTGCCTTCCAGGCCTTCTAGCTCTGGTTTTCTCCAGGTCCTTAGAAATTGAGGGAGCATAAGTGACACGTCGTGGGTCTTTGTGCCCCCACTGCCTCTCTGTGAAGCAGCTAATCACTTATAAACTGTCATATCTGATCCTCAGAGGACCTCCCCCAGGTGGGGAGCAGATCAGATTTTGAAATCCTAGACATTCACAGCATGTCGGGCACTGCCTTTTATTGTATAAGGTGATATCGTACCTGCGTGCGAACATCCTGTACTTTTCTTGGAGAGTGTCTACCTTTTTATGTGGGATTAATTCATTGACTTCCCCACTAGAGTGGCCAGATGATGAGCTCCAGGTGGTGGGCATGTTTGCTTTGCTCACCATTGGATGGATGCCCAGAGTCTGTTGAAAAAAAAGTCATCCATTTCCCAGTAATACACAATGCTGTGAGGAAGTAGTAAGATGTACTCAGAGGAGGGCAAATTGCTACAACTTTTTCTAAGGGTGAACATAGCAACCGACGCAGTTAATTTCACATACTTTGACTCATTTCCAGAAATCTAAGCAAATAAATCATCAGAGATTGGACAAAGATTTGTGCATAAGAATGGTCATTGCAAAAATTTTTTGCAATAATAACTTCAGAACAGAAAGAACACAAGGGTCCGCAATAGTGATGCATGTGTGCACATATCTCCATCCATTCATTCATTCCACAGATCCATGCTGGGTGTCCCCTCCGTGCCGGGAGGAGGGCCTCCAGCCATGAGCCCCAGTATGCTATTGGTGCTCACTAAACTGGAAGATCTCAGAGGGTGACCTGGGAGCTCTCCAGAAGGTTCCTGCAGCCTCCAGGACTCTCTTGGAGAGGAGAGTGGCCTGAACGCAGGGGTGGCCTTTTCTGTCCCCTGCCCTCGCCAAACTGCAGTGTACCAAATGGCTCTGGGGACACATGGCATGCGGATCCTTGCCAGGAAAATAATCTGTTTTGTGTGTGGGGTGAGGGGGTGAGGGATGGGGGTGGGGGCCATCAGGAAAGGGCTCATGAACTCGGGAAAAATTGACACCATTTGTTCTTTTCTCTGCAATTAATTCTGGGTTTTTGCAGCAGATTTGTTTTCCTCTTTATTTTTAGCTCAGGCTAATAGCACGATTTTAAGTTTCCCGAGAACAAGCAGGGGTGGGTGGACAAAGGCGACGGTGGGCAGGGGGAAGCCAGATTGGGGTGAAACTGCTAGTTGAAAGGCCAGGCAAGCTCCAGGGCCTCCGCTCAGGCTGCCTCGGTTGTCTGCAGGGTCGTGTCAGGAGCTTGGTCTTATAAATGACTTCAACATCAGGGAGCTGAAAAACAATACCCAATACGGTGACGCCTACCAGTCAATCTAGCCCTTGGCGGCCGTGGAAGCTGGTGGTGTTCAGCTCTGAATTAAGAGCATCCTGTATTAGCACCACCTGGAAGCATGTTTAAAAATAGGAACGTCAGGTCACCCCAGACAGTCCGGTTTAATTGGTCTGGAGGGGGTCAAGTCCCTCCCGGGTGACTCAGCCCTAGTCTGAGCAGCACAGCTGCAGGCAAAGTGGTGGCTCAAAGGACAAGGCACCTACAAACCCAACCATCTTGGAACCAGGAACAAAGAGATCCAGTGTTATGTGAATGGAAACAACTTCAATAAAACTTTCCCCATCAAAGTGATTCTGTAAAAATATATGTTTCAGTGGCGTGTTGGCGTGGGGGGATGTGCACTCCCAGGAACTCCATATCCTAGTGCAAGGGAGTCACAGCTCCGTCATTGCCAGGGTGAGAAGTATTACACATTTCACCCCTTGGACCTTGACTACATTTTCACAAAGTTAAGGGGCTGTCTTCTTTTCGAGGACCGTGTTTATGCAGCACCCGAGACCCCAAAGCAAAGAGAGGGCACAGCAGAGGTAGCCAATATCCTTCTACCATCTTCCTTTCCAAGATTCAGCTCAGAGAGCCTGTCCTCCAAGGGCACTTTGCAGACCCGCCTTCCCCACACCGGTTCTTAGGGTGACCTGCTCCTCCCTTTGCCCCTGCACCAAGGGCAGGGGTTGGAATCTAACTGAAGGAGGGTCTCGTGCATACCCACTAAGGCCAGAAGCCACAGACAGTCCCTCCCAGTCTGCAAACTGCTCACTCACACAGCAGCCACTTGGACTGAAATAAAGATATCCAGAATTCTCAGAATAGCAAAGGCAGAGTCCTCACTTGTCTGGATGTTTGGCAAACTGGCATGCATCTAGAGGGGACTGGTAAATCCCCCGGTCAGCCTGAGCTGGCCGAGCAATCTAATTACACATTAGAGAATTTCCTCAATAGGTTTGGCTGAACTGCTTTCCTCCCCAAATTGACCTACGGTTGGCTGCACTGCTTTGGCACTTCCATAATCAGCCATTGTCGCATCATTCTGCTCTTTCATTTCAAAATCTACAACCGAAATCGGAACATTGTGAAAAGTCCTATGCAAAAAAAAAAAAAAAAATGTAGCAGAGCTTTGCAGTATTCATTGGTCTTAGAAAATTTTCACTGAAATCACCCTATACAGGAGGCTGACCAGGTTAACTTCTCCAATGGAAAGTCCATCCATTGGTACTGGGCAGGAAGGCAGTGTTCGTTGGGGTTTTATTGCACCACCAATGATTGATTCCTGTTTTGAAATAAGCCCAGTGTGGTCATGAGAAGCCAGGAGGAGAGTATCCATGCCACACTATGAATATTGCAATCTGCTCTCCTGTAAAGCATTCGTGACTCTTAAGCAGCTGAGCATCACATCATATGCTTGCTATCATGTGACTTCTCCCTATGAAAGAGAGTTGTTAGCAAGTTTTGCAGGTTCAATGATTACTAAAAATCATCTGCAATGAAAACCCTCTAGATTCGAAGGCTCCTTAGCAGATGCTAACCAGAGCGCTTGCTCAGTCCCTGCATGGACTGGTGGTGGTGCATCTGCCTAAGTGCCTGGAGGCTGGAAAGGAGCTCCAGGGCAGCAAATACAGGTGAAGCAAATGCAGGTATTCCAGCTACATTGTGCTCTCCTCAACAGGCTGCCAGGGCCCCCACCCCCCTCAGGGCGGTCCTGGACATGCACAGGAAAGATTCTGTGATTACTGGGATCCCCTTCAAGCACTCTCATTGGAGACCACACTTCCGTGTCTTCACACAGGGTTTCAGTGCCACTTCCTGACCTAACCTGCCTTCTCTGGACCTTTCCTGGGCATAACTCATCAGAGCTTCTGCTGATCATTTATCTCAAATTCCAACTGGTCCCAAACAGATGCTGCATGAAGATAAAAAAAAAAAAATTGTAGGCTTTCTATCAAATTTAAAATTTTTCAAAGATATCTGGGGATTCAGAAACTAGTACACTTTTTGGTTTGGAAAATATGAGGCACGTAACTGAAATGATGACTGACTCTTTGGAAGTCCTAGTTTCTGGTTGATGTAGAGTGAAGTTTCCTTAGGGGAAGCTGAGGCTGATGCCCGAGAATGGGGAAGGAGTGCTGCTGAAATATCAACATGGCAGATGTCTAAACGGCAGCTGGAATTATAAAGATGTTGTTTTGGAAATCATTTCATTAACAAAGTCAGAAACAAACTACACACCTAAAGTTACTGTCTACAGCTCAAGCTCCTATCTTTATTTATTACAAGAGAAATAAATATCACATTTGTACAAGATGGAAGATCATGTATACCTTTAAGTCAAGTTGTAATGACTGCAGGACACTGAAAATGCCCTATAATACCTGCATGCAACATTTGTTCAAAGCAAAGTCCATTTAACACGCTGCATTTAAATCTACAGAATCTTCAGCACTAAACAATTTATGTTTAGTTTTAAGTAATTCATAGATGTTTTAAATTTAGAAAATATAATGGTATATATTTTGAAATTCAAATAAATAGCTAAACATGCCAACATTCTCAATGAATTTTTATTTTCCATCCATTGAGGTTGATAAAAAACTTTAGGAATTCTTATAAATACAATTAATGGAATTAATGGAAATTTAACATCAGGTCCAACAACAAGGAGACACTTTGGAGGTAAGAATGCAAATTCAAATCAGTTAAAGAAGTAAACTTGAAAAATAGGAAGAAGAAACTGGCTGTATTTTCCACTTTATTTTTTCACATGTATGTCCCTAATGAGATTCTTAACAGAAAGGCTACCGTTCCAGCTTTAAACCCACAGTTAATATATTTAAACTGCTGTTCCTGACGGCTATTAGATACCATCTTGCTACTACCTATTCTTACTTAATTATTTACTTGCCCATAACCTTGGTAGGTACCATTTAAACACAGCCACTGCTAAAATGATTTAGATGATTGTATGAAGAGACACAGCTAGAACCGAGAAAGGTAAAATAACGATATGGTGAGTTTTCTAAATTAAAACGACTGTTCACATCCATAGCCTAACACAAGCTTACGAAGAAATCATTTTGAGCAGTTATTTTGGCCCAACTATAGCATGAAATGAATCACACCCAGTTAATTCGAGCTCAGCCTATTCACTCAAATTATTTTATCATTTACCTTCAAAAGCTTTGTCTGATTCCATAAGTCCTTGATCCAAATCTTGGACGCTCTTACCACGAAAAAGTCCATAAGTGATGACAATGCTGCCATTGGAGGCAAAGTCACTGATGGCGATTGTACTGGTGATCCACATTTGTGTCGCAAGGATAGAGCAAATCACAACGAAAGACCCAAAGCTTGAGAAAAAACTCGATAAGAACATCAATGTTTTCTTTGTTGTAGGCATTTTCTTGGGAAAATAAGTCTCCAAGGTTCAAAAATGAAAGATGTTTTTACAATTTTTTTTTTTACTCTATCATTTGGAGTCCAGTATTTGAAAATGGAGTCTAACCCTTTGTTCTAAAATATAAAGCCTTGTTCTTCGTGGGAAGGGTTCTGCTAATGAACATTGACCTATGATCATGGTCATAAAGATTTTACAGTCACTGAACTTTGGTCTGGGGTGAAGGGTTGCTATGGGTACAGTCAGCCAGCAGAAAACAAGGAGTAGGCATGCTCATCCCAGAGACTTCCTCAACCACACAATTAATGTATAACCTCTCTCTTGTCTTGGAAGCAAGTTCAGCCTACCATGTCAAAATAGGAATTGAATTCCTAAGGAAAACAAGGGCATAGAAGAGCTGTACCACCAAATTTGAAGCCAACAACTCTTTCAAGTCCCATATCTTTCAAGAATTAACTGGTTAGTCATCTTGACCCTTACAACCATTCTGAAAAGATATACCTTCCTCAAAGGTACTGTGGAGTAGAAAGAGAAAGGTTTACATCTCCCTTCCCTCCTTCTTTTTGGAGACTTTATTAGCCGAGTGTGCGTTCCCAATTCCCTCTAATTGGATCAAACCTACACATTATGTAAGTGAGAGCTTGAGAGGTTTGGTCTCCATTTCTCTTTAGTACTCTAATGGAAGTGGTTCAGAATATTCTCACTTTAGGTCTTTATGCTTCATATCCTCCTTATCAAGTGACTAATAGGTTATAAATTTGTCATTTTTGACCCTCAGTACAACTCTCCCATTTGGCAAGCAGATCATTCATTGAGATTGTAAGTAGATGTTCACAACATCTTTTGCACTCTTCTTTCTATTGTATTTTTTTGTCTGATTATAAAGTAATGTTGTTTCTGCCTATGAACATTCTGTTCTATTCTTGGATAGCTCCTGCCTCATTTGTGGGATTACTTGATTGGTTTTCCCAGCACAGTAATTCAACTAGAGGCTCCAGGAGGTGCTCATGTTTGTTTTGCTCCCCATTGTTTGCCACTGGTTTATTGAAGAGCTTGGTTCAGAGGGCAGAGAGGATGCACCACATATATTTGTTGAATAAATAAATGGAGATATATGCATATATACTCCACTATTGTGGACAGTTGTTTTTTTCAATTTTTAAATTATTATTTAAAGAGGACTTTTTGATGAGCATCCTTATACATAAACCTGTGTCAAGATCTCTGAACTTTGTTGCTATGCATTATTCAGCTGCTCAAGAGAAAAAGTTCCTTGCTTTGATTTCTGGACTTAAGTCAAAGCACATGAAGTTTGTTGCTATGCATTGTTCAGTTGCTCATTAGAAAAAGTTGTACCAATTTATCCTCCACTTAGCACAGGGGGTGTGCACACCATACACATCCTCACAGCATTGTATATTATTGGAAAAATGGATTTTTCCCATTTAAGTCTGCTTATTTTAACTACATTTTAGAAGGATGGGATATAAATCCGGTGGTTACTTTCCTCTAGCCATTTTTACAGTGTGAAAATAATTTTGTATCATACACAATGATATATCATCATTGGAAAAGTTCAAATGACATTAACAGGAATAAAGAAGAGACTAAATATAAAAAAACAATTCCACTGAAAGGTAATTCTGGTAATATTTGGGTAAATACTTCTATACCCATGTCTTCATGCACATATGCACGTTTGTATAAAAATGGGGTCCTACTGCATGTGCTGTTTCATTATCTGCTTTTAAAAATCTCGGCAATTTGTCATGGGACTCCCTTTGAGTCTATAAATCATGTTTATCATTGCACGAAGTAACTGTAATATTTTTATAGAGATCCTTATTGGACATTTATGTAGTTTTCAGTTTTCCATTATTGTACCGACGATGTCATATTTCTTATATATTCAGTTTCTTGGGATAAATATTAGAAGCAGAATTGTTCAGTCAAAAACACATGCACATCGTCCAATAGTTTGTGTCAATTTAAATTTCTCCCAACAGCACTCTGTATTAGATTCCTGACCAGCTCACAACCTCCCCATCAATACTATTGTCAGTATTCTTAATCTATCACAAATTGAAAGACAAGAAATAGCCAGTTGTCATTCTTTTTTAAATTCAGTAAGGGGTAATATCTCTTCCTATGTTTATTACCCATCTGTATTTTTATTTCCACAATTTTCCTGCTCAGATGATTGGTTCATTTATAATACAGAAGTGTTCCTTTTATATTTATGATTCCATATAGTAATAATATCAAAGCCCTGTAAATTCTGCATGTTGTCAACAGAGACACACACACACACACACACACACACACACACACATCCATTATGTTGTATGAATTCCAATTGTATTTATAGATTTGTGTGCATACTTGTTTTTCCTAACTCAAATTTTAAAGGTCAATGCAGTCAAATTTTTTATACCTGTGCTTTGCATTTTTTAGATTTGGTAATCCAACCCCAAAGTTATTAAAGCCATTTTGGCTGTATATATAAAAACCAATGGAAACTTGCTTAAGATAGAAAAATGGTGCATTTTATAAGGATACAGAGGTATCTCACAATGCTCATGGTGAAGGCAACAAGAACTCAGGAAATCACTGCAACCAGGAATTTTGCTTTCTACTCCTTTCTATATATTTCATTCTTCTCATTTAAAAAAAATCATACTACATATGGTTATAACTCTGTTGTTCTATTGCTGTCCTTTTTAGATTACTAATAAAAGTATTTAAAACTATGACTTTTCCTCTCAGTACAGTTTTGGCCAGGTTCAACAAGTTTTATATGTATTCTTTAAATTTTTTTCATTTAACAACTTGAAATTGAAATCTTTCTTTGTGAAAGAGAAGGTTTTAAAAATAACCACATGAAAGGGTTGTTTCTACTTTTATTATTTCAGTTTTCTGGCATTTTGATCAAAGAATGTAGTCTTTATAATATCTCTCCTTTGGATTTTATTGGTATTTTCTTTGTAGTTGAATTATAGTCAATTTTTATAAATATTTGCAACATTTCCTATTACTCTATACTATTGTATTTTATGGCTCTACCATCATTTATTTAAGAATGTTTTATTTTGACATTTTGGTTATTCTAATTTTTTGCTCATATAAATTAAATACAAATTGCTAATTATAGTCCTAGGATAAATTCCTAGAGAAGAATTTCTGGTTCAGACAGACACTTATGACTGTTTTATAACACTCTTAACCAGGCTGAACACTCTTTCAGTGCATACTTCTGCATAGTTCCCATACCATTTCTTTGTAGCTTGCATGCACTTAAGTGGACCATGCTGACCAGTCACTGGTCTGCTCTACTACCATGTAAGAGTGAGCTCCCTCTGACATCCTTCTTACCTTATCTGGGTCTACGTTTTCTTCTTGGTCTACCATTTTTTTCCCTGATTGTATCCAGGAGGGAATTAATATACAGAACTTTAACAAAACACCAAACTCAATTTGGCTAAAACTCACATGACTTATGGGTAAGGGAAGCCTCACTTGCTCTCTCTCCATCTCCTGGATGTGCTTCTCTCAGCTCTGCCCCTAGTTCAAGTTGATTTCATGTCCATGGCTCTGCTCCATTCCAAGGGCATTGCAAAAAAAATCATGTCTGTACCCCAGAAATATCATGGCATTGGGCTAGCTCTCATGCTGCAACATTCCTATGGTCCAAGAGTTGAGGGAAGGAGGGCTTGTTATTAGAATTAATTTTAATTCATTTTGAGTCTGGGGAAGGCAGAGTTGTGATCTTACTTCAATCAGCTCTGGACTGAGCAAGGTCTCTGTGAAGTCATGAACCTTTTCCAGTTAGGTTTGGCAACTTCACAGGGCATGATGCTGGAGACTGGGTGGCCCATTGGGAGGAGTAAGAGGGAGCCCAAGGTGCTGTGCTCCCTGAGCAGGGGCTGCCTCAGGGATGGACTCAGGCAGAGCAAGGATGGACATGGGGGACAAAAGGAAATTGAAGTCAGAGCCAGTGGTGAAGAGGCCCTGCAAGTAGAAACAGACTGCAGCATGGAGCCCCTGCTCACGAGAGGAGGACAAGACCCGGATCTGGGATGCAGGTCGGCCCTGGTGACCAGCAGGTGCTCTGGCTCAGGGTTTCCACTCTTCAGTCGTGCAAGTCCCCCTGACATGTATGTGATTATCACCTGCAATATTATGGGCTTACTATTTTTTTCTCTAAGGCAACATTTTATAAACTTAACTAAATTAAATTGCTATAACACAAGGATAGGTCAAGTCTACTTAAAATTTAGGCCTAAGAGTCACCCCCAAGAGAGCCTCTTTTGTTGCTCAGATGTGGCCTTTCTCTCCAGCCAACATGATGAGCAGTCTCACCACCCTCCCCCTCTCTGCATGGGACATGACTCCCAGGGGTGTGGACCTTCCTGGCAACATGGGACAGAGATCCTGGAATGAGCTGAGACTCAGCATCAAGGGACTGAGAAAAACCCTAGAATGAGCTGAGAATCAACATCAAGGGATTGAGAGAACCTTCTCGACCAAAGGGTGAAGAGTGAAATGAGACTAAGTGTCAATGGCTGAGAGATTCCAAACAGAGTCGAGAGGTTATCCTGGAGGTTATT
>PVIY010021726.1:0-41923 GCA_004026745.1 Myrmecophaga tridactyla
CACTCCACCCAGTGACAACAACATAGACATTTTTTCAAGCACATGGAACATTCATCAAGATAGTCAATATCCTTGGCCCTTAAAGAAACTTCAACGAATTTAAAGAATTGAAATGATGTACAATGTTTTCTCTGACCATAATGGAATTAAATTGGAAGTTAATAATAAAAGACAACAGAAACGCATGGAAATTAGACAACACATTTCTAAATAATCCATAAAACAAAGACAAACTCTCAAAAGAACTGCAAATACACATAGCACTGAAGGAAAATAAAAATACAATATATCAAAGTATGTGGAATGCAGTGAAAGCAGTACTGGGGAGCAATTTATAGTTTTAAATGTTTATAATAAAAATGAAAAAAATTCTCAAAAGAATAATCTATATTCCTTCCATAAGAAACCAAAAAATAAGGTAAAACAGAGGCTATACAATAATAAAGATAAAGGAAGAAATCAATGAAATTGGAAAATATAGAGAAAAATAAATGAAACAAAATGTTCATTCTTTAAAAACAATCAATAAAAATTGATATTTCTGGCAACACTGTCAAAAAATAAACAAAAATGAAAGGAGAGAGAGAAGGAAGACACAAGTCACCAGTATCTACAATGAAATAGGGGAATAACAGGACAGATTCTGTAGCAATTCACAAGCTAATGAGAGAAATCTACAAACAACTTTATGCTCATAAATTCAACAACTTTGAATAAACTAACCAATTCTTCAAAAGCCACAAACTACCAAAATACAACCAAAATGAAATAGAAAATATTAATAAGCCTATAGTCATTAAAGAAATTGAATCTGCAATTATAAGCTCCTAAAAAAGAAATCTCCAGGCCCAGAATGTTTCACTGCAGAATTCTACCAAATATTTAAAGAAAAAGTAACATCAATATCTTAGAAAACAAACGAACAAACAAAGAAACCTCTTCCAGAAAATAGAATATGAAATACTTCCCAGTTAATTTTATGAGGCCAATATTACTCCAGAACCAGACACAGAAAGAAATAAACAAATAAGCAAACTACAAATTCCTCAACAAAGTATTAGCATTCTGCATTCAAAAATAGCTAAAAGATATTTTATACCATTAACGAGTGGTATTTATTCTGAGTCTGCAACACTGATGCAGCCTTTGAAAATCAAGCATGCAATCAAGCTAAAGAATAAAAGCCATATAATCAGATCAATTGATACAGAAAGAAATATGACAAAATCCATGACCCATTCATTATAAAACTCTCAGCCAATTAGGAATAGAGGGGACTTCTCAACTTGATAGAAAGCATCTACAAAACCTACAGATATCATCACACTTTGAGATAAAAGATAGTACTTTCACCCTAAGTCAGTCATAAGGCAATGATACTTATTTTCACCCTTCCCATTCATCATATTCCTGGAAGTTCTAATAATTGCAATAAGGTGAGTCAAAGAAATAAAATTAAAACATGCAGTTAAGAAAAGAAGAAATAAAACTATACCTATTTGCAATTGAAAGGAAGCCTACTTAGAAAATCCGAAAGAATTTCCAAAAAAATCTTCTAGAGCTAATAAGTGAGTTCAGCAATTTGCAGAATACAAGATCAACATGCAAAAAAATCAGCTGTGTTCATAAACACCAAAAATGAAAATGCCATAAAAACACAATCCCATTTGCAATTACTCCTAAGAAAAGAAAATTATATGAATAGACACTTAAAATTTAACATATACAGGATCTTTATGTTGAAAATTACAAAATGATAGTGAAAGAAGGTGATTAAA
Source organism: Myrmecophaga tridactyla (assembly GCA_004026745.1). Classification (NCBI taxonomy): domain Eukaryota; kingdom Metazoa; phylum Chordata; class Mammalia; order Pilosa; family Myrmecophagidae; genus Myrmecophaga; species Myrmecophaga tridactyla. The sequence continues at coordinate 1,779 of PVIY010021726.1, forward strand.
ACTTAAATAAATGGAGACCTAAATAAAGTATGGATTAGAAGCCTTAACATGGTAAAGATTTCTGTTTTGCACAAATCAATCCAAAGGTTTAAATTAACTCCCCTCAAAATCCTATCAGGTTTTTTTCAAACCATAGAAAACTTATTCAGAAATTTATATGGAAAAGGAAAGCCTTTATAATAATTAAAACAACCTTGACATAGGAGAATAAAGTCAAGGTACTCACTCTACTTGATTTTATGTCTTATCATAACAGCAAATTCTAAAATCAGTAATTACTATAACAGTAAACAAGACAGTATGGTATTGGTGAAAGAATAAACAAATGGGTCAATACATTAGAACAGACAGTCTAGAAAAAGACTCAACAAATATAGTTAACATGTTGGATGAATGAGCAAAATACATTCAATGGAGTATTTATTCATTTGTTTTTCAAGGAGTGCTGATAAAAACAAACAACCTAGATCTTAGACTTAGACAGACATTAAACTTTTCACAAAAATGAACTAAAAATGGATCAACTGCTTTTTGACAAAGTTGCAAAAGCAATTCAACGGAGGAAGCATAACTTTTAAACAAAATGGTCGGGAGCAATTCGACATTCAAAGGTGAGAAAAAGACCCTTGACCTTAGTCTTACACCTTATGTAAAACTTAACTTAAAAGATGGATCACAGGCTTAAACATAAAAATAACATTTGAAACTTTAAAAAAACATAGATGAAAACCTCATTATCTATGGTTAGAAAAGAGTTTTTAGATGACACTAAAAGTATGATTCATTTTTAAAGAATGGTAAATTGGACCTCATCAAACAGTAAAACTTCTGCTCTGTGAAAGCCAAGTTGATGAAAAGACAATATGCAGACTTGGAGAAAATATTTGCAAACCACATATGTCACAAAGGATGAGGATCTAGAATATAGAAAGGGCTTTCAAGGCTCAACAGTAAAAATCCAAAACAAGCTAATCAGAAAATAATTAAAAGATAGAAAGACACACACTTATCAGAATGAATAAAACAAAAATGACAGCAACACTAAATGCTGGTCAGGATGCAGAGAAATTGGATCACTCATACATTAATTGTGGAAATGGTAAAATGTTGCAGCCACTCTGGAAAACAGGTGGCTGATTTCTTTTAAAACTAAACATCAAATTAGCATATGATTCACAATTGTATTCTTAAGAATTTATCCCAGGAAAACGAAGCATATGTTCACACAAAACCTGTACATGGATGATTATAGCAGTTTATTTTATGATAACCATATTGGGATTAGCCCAGGTGTTCTTCAACAGTGAACTATTAAACAATACTATTCAGCAATAAAAATGAGCTATTTATTAATATATGCAATACCTATGCATATATTAACAAATATATTGGCACAATTATATTTATATATAATTTATAAATTAGTAAATATATAGGCACATAGAAAACTATGTGAGTGAAAAAATGAATCCGAAAAGATTATTTAGCTTATGATTTTATTTGTATCTTATGATTTTATTGTGAATGGGGTATGTATTATTTTACAATTGCATGTGTATCTATAAGTATTTCAATAAAAATTTTAATTAAGATAGAATGGAAAGCACAGAAATGCTGAAACAAGAAAATCAAAGGAGTAAAATTTAAATTCCAATATGAAAGATGTGTTCTTTGAATTCCTTTCCCAGTATATTGTCTTAGGTTTTCAGAATTCTGAGCTCTGAAGAAGGTATAATACAAAAGCCAATTATTCTACCAAAAACTGGCTCACATGTGATTTGAATGTGTCTCTATTTGCTTGCATCTGTAATCACAGATACCTAGTAACTAAAGAGAAAATTATTGCTGCCTTTCAGCAAAGTTTGATGGAGTTTCTAAACTTTAAAGGGTGATTCTTATCTGTAAATGGCAATGCATACTAATAGCTAGATGAGCTTATAGTTTTGAAACTTTTATCATGTATTCATTTCAAAGAGTTGGACGTCTTGAGGAAGTCCTATTTCTCACTCTGTAAGCTTGAGGTCCATAATTTGGAGTATGTTAATTTTCAAAAGGCCCTGCCAACACTGACAGTTTTTGAGATCCATTTACCATGTGCCTTGGATGCAGATGAGGCCTGTGGTCCTGCCTCCTTTGCCTTCATTAGATCATTTAGAATAGTACTCCAACCCCTCTACCAGGTGCACAAATCCACTAGGGGCCCTAGTGGAGTTCAAATGTCCTTTCAGAAGGACTGGGAAGACAGGGCTTTGCAATCCTGACAAGCTTCCTGGGTAGGAGATGCAGCTGTCCCAAGGCCACACAGTGAGGAGTAAACTTGAGGATGTTGAGGACAAAATGTATTGTTGACATGTTACCATCAAAGGTCTTCATGTGTTTTTTTCTCCTAGTTAAAATGCATTAGGACAGGGGATGTGCCTCTGATGAAAGCAATATGGTAGTTTCTCAAAAAGTTAGGTATAGAATTACCATATGACCTGGCAATTCCACTGCCAAAGAACGTGAAAACAAGGTCTCAAACAGATACTTGTACACCAATGTTTATAGCAGCATTATTCACAGTAGCCAAAATGTAGAAACAAACCAACTATCCATCAACAAATGAAAGGATAAACAAAATGTGGCACATAAACACAATGGATATGATTTTGCTGTAAGAAGGAATGAAATGCTGAGATAAGCTGCAGCATAAATTGAAAGCATTAGGCTCAGTGAAATAAGCAAAGCACATAAGAATGAATATTATATGATGTCACTTCTTTGAGATACCTTGAAATAGTGAAATCACAGAAAATAGATTAGAGCTTACCATGGGATGTAGGGAGGGAAATAGGGAGTTTTGCCTGTTGAGTACAGAATATGTATAAGAGGAAATTTTAAAATATATATTCTAGGGCCTTTTGGTTGACCAAGATAGTAGCACAAGTTGTTATAGGGTACATCCTCCACAGAATCTTTGAATAACTAGCAAAACCTGGCAGAAATATCTTCCTCAATATTCTGGAAAGGTTGCAAGGTAACAGTGACAGAATAAGTGTTGAATGAAGAAATTAAAAACTGTGGGAGAAGTTGCTCATGCCCCTATTGGCCCTCCCCTGCCCTTTCCCCAGTGCAATGTGGAGTCAGCCTGAGCTCTTACTGTGGTCCCTTGGCCCAATTCAGGAGGGAACAGAGTAATACCTATATGCATATGGGGAGAACTCTATGTTGGTGAAAATATATTAGGTGTTAGCCTGAAAGACTGAACCAGGGAGCTCATCAAGTTTGCCCTCCCAGAACTTGCCCTGCAAGCAAAAACAGCTTGCAGGGAGCTAAAAAGGGTAGGGAAACAATTAAGTCAAAGTGGCCTGTATCAAAGGATTAATTTGTTAAACATACAATAGTGCAACCTGGGGGGAGGGTGGGGGAGTCTATTTCTTAAGTAGTAGAGGAGCATTCAAAGTCCTGTAAATGGGGGAGTTCTTAAGTCCAGAACAAAACAACAGCATAAAAAAAATGTAGAGCGAATCCTGCATTTCATGTTTGCCTTTGGCTGATCTTCTTTACAGGAGGGCTAAACTCTGAAGGACAGCACAAGCCAAAAGAGCGTCAATGTGCAATGGCAGTGAATGGTGTTTTTTTTTTTAAGTTGCTTAATTTTGTTTGCTCTTTGAACTCAAGGAAATCTCTGCATCACTAGTGGGGTAAAATCTTAGCAAACAGAGAACTCAGAGACTAACTCCCAGAGTTAAACCTTAAAATATTAAAATGTACAACGTGCAAGAAAATATTATAGGACAAGGAAAGAAACAGGAAATGGTGGCCCATCCAAAGGAACAAGATAAAAATCCAGAGACCATCAACAAAGAAGATTAGTACTCTTCAGCAAACCAGACAAACACTTAAAAACATAATGCTCAGTATTCTCAAGAAGATACAGGAAAACATGGAGAAAAAACTAAAGGATATTAGGAAAACAATGAATACACAACATGAAAGCCTAAATAGAGAGAGAGAAATTTTAAAAAGGAGCCAAACAGAAATACTGGATGTGAAGATCACAATAAATGAAATGAAAAATTCCCTCCAGGATTTCAAAGCATATTGGAGCTGGCAGAAGAAAAAAATCAGTGATCTTGCAAAGATATAATTGAAGTAGTTCAGGCTGAGGAGTAGAAGAAAAAAGAATTAAAATAAAATCAGTTAGATTATAAGAGACCTGTGGAAAACTATCAAGCATACCAATATAAACATTATGGGGGTGACAAAAGAAGAAAGAGAAAAAGGGAAGGAGGACTATTCAAGGAAATACTCGCAGAAAAATTCCCAAATTTAATGCAAGATATAAATATGTACCTTCAAGAATGACAACAAATTCCAACGAGGATATTCTTGAAGAGAACCACACCCAGGCACAGAACACTCAGTCAAAGAACAAGGAAAAGGAAAGAATTCTGCAAGCTGTAAGAAAAAAGCAATGTGTTGTGCAAAGGGGAGTCCCAATAAAATTAACCAATTTCTCACCACAAACCATGGGGGAAAGAAGGCAGAGTGATAAAGTGTTCAAAATGTTGAAAGGAAACAATCACCAACTGTAATGGTTAGGTTCATGTGTCACCTTGGCCAGGTGATGGTGCCCAGTGTTTATCTGTTGCTGCAAGCATGTTGATTGCATCGATGACTGATCACATCTGCAGTTGGCTAAGTTGAGTGTTTCCTGCAATGAGATGTATAATCTAATCAGTGGAAGGTTTTTAAGGGGGAGGTGTTTACTTCAGTATTCAGAAGAGAGAACTTCCATCTCTACTTCAGCCAGCCAGCCTCTCCCTGGAAAATTCATCAAAAACCTTCATTGGAGTTGCCAGTTTGCAGACTGCCCCATGGAATTTGGACTCTTGAATACCCACAGTCATACAAGCCACTTTTATAAAATCTCATACTATTTGTAGATATCTCCTGTTGGTTCTGTTTCCCTAGAGAACCCTGACTACTACAACAACCAAGACTTTTATATCCAGTGAAACTCCCTTCCAAAAATGAGGGAGAGATTGACATTCTCTAATAAAGAAAATAAAATCAGATTGGCTTTCTTGAATGAATTAATGAGTCAGGAGAACCTAACCACTGGGTATTTTCTAAGATTCACCCTTATGCATTGTTAAAATTTAATTATTAATTATTGCTGACAGTAAGCTTAACTGGGAAAGTAATTATTTTAAAAATAGAATGTGTGTGTATATGTGAGCATATATTCTTTTTAATTTTTTTTTGAAAATTTATTTACTAGAGAATTGTGGGTTTACAAAACAATCATGCATAAAATAAAGAATTCCCATATTCTACTCCGCCACCAGCACCTTGTATTGATGTGGAACATTTGTTGTAATTGATGATAGCACATTTTAAAAAATTTGTGCTATTAATTAAAGTCCATGGTTTAACTTAGTGTTCACTGTTTCTGTAATGTAGTTCTAAGGATTTTAAAAATTATTCTGTCACTGTATATACAATCTAATATTTCCCCTTTTAATCATATTCATCATTATATTTAATCGTTATATATTTCAGTGCTGTTAATTGCTTTCAAAATGCTGTGCAATCATCACCACCATCCATTACCAAAATATTTCCATCATTACAAATAGGAACCCTGTATATTTATTTATCCATTTATGGGTAGATGAGCACTTGGTTTGCTTTTGTCCTTTGGCAGTTGTGAATAATGCTTCTATGAACATCAGTGTGCAAATATCTGTTTGAGACCCTGTTTTCAATTCTTTCAGGTATATATCTAGTAGTGGGATTGCTGGGTCATACTGTAGTTCTATGTTTAGATTACTGAGGAACCACCAAACTATCTTTAACAGTGACTGCACCAGCAATGAGTGAGGGTTCCTAATTCTCCATATCCTCTTCAACACTTGTTGTTTTCCATTTTCTTAATAGCAGCCATTTAATGGTTAATTGTTGTTATTAATTATCATCATCATTACTTTAAATATTATTGTGTCCAGTTTTTTAATATTCCTTTCCAGTATTATTCCTATTAGGATTTGGTGTCAAGTTGTATTTTTAATTGATTTAACACTTTGAGCTATTTCATATTTTTATTCTTTCACTTGTTTGCAAATTACAATCTCTGGTTCTGTTCCTTAAACAGATGCCCTTGAACTTACAATATGTGAAGATACCCTAACACAGTATAAAAGTAATTAATTTATTTACCCTCCTCCTAGATAATGCAAGGAACTTAGGGCATCTTAACTATTTTACTCCCCTTTGCATCACTATATTACTGTTCACATAAATTTAAATCCTACCCTCTTTTTTTCAACCTCACAAGATCAGTGATAGTATTACTGTCTGCTACAGTCAAAATTCACGTAGATTATTTCATACATTGACCACTTTGTTCCTTATTTTTTCTTGTACCCTAGAACTTCCATCTGGTATTACTTTCTCTGCCTGAAGTATTTATTTTTCTTTAATGAGTCTGTGAGGCAAACTCTTAATATTTGTTTGTCTACATGACTTGTTATTTGCCTTCATTCCTGAAAGATGTTTTCCTTGGGGCTAGGCACTCTGGCCTGACAGCATTTCCTATCAACACGTTGTGGATATCATTCTATGGTTTTCTGGATTCAGCTGTTGCTCCTTTGAAGTTTGCTCAGACTAACCTTCACTCTTTTGATGAGGATTTGACGTTTTTATGCCTTTGTTCTAGATTTGCATTTTGACTTCATTTATCTATATTTCAGTACAATTATCTCGGTGTGAATATCTTTTATTTATCCTGTTTGGGATTTTATGGGTTTATTGAATCAGTTCTGAAGAATTTTCAACCATTATCCTTCCAATAAAATTTTGCCTTTACTCATTCCATTTGTTCTCTTCTCCTGGAATTCTGGTTATGTTCCTGCTAGTCTTCTCTATTATCCATGTCTCTCAGCTTCTCTTCATATTCACTCTATTTTTACCCCTTGTATTTGTATCTTCTCCTGTAAGACTTGTATTTGTATCTCTAAATTATATAAGAGAAATACCACTGGGTTGGGGATATTTTAAATTAGGTTCTCAGTTTGAAGAATTTTTGTGTGTGCCAACACAGACTGCATAACCTGCGTGGCTACACTTCCCACTGTCCAGGGGAAGTTGACCCACAGGTCCTAGGCTCCTACAGATGAGAATAGGGCCAACCTACTTTCTCTTCAGCTAAAGGATGAGGCTCTTTGTGATAATACTTGGAAATGTGGACTTCCCATCTTGGGTGGACCTTGGGCTTTGAGGTCAGGCAGGTTGTTTTGTGAGGTAGCAATTGTGAAGTACAAGCTTTTCATAATAAACAAGTCTTCAAGTCAAAAGTGGCTTGGTGCTATTCTTACATCTTTGGATTCCAGCTTTCTTTATCTTTGAATTGATAATTTCTTACTCTCTTGTTATCTCCTTGAAATGTTTAAGTTATCTTCACACTTTATCAGTATTTTTAGTTGTTTTTGTGGGAAAGTTGGTCTAAATAATCTAACCCAGCAGATTTCTGAAAACAGATACATTGTGCCTTGACTTTTAACATTCTTCATCATTGTCTATTGATGCTTAAAGCGCTAGCAGGTTGTATTTTGTTTTGTCTATGCAGCAAGTTGATCTACATTTGGATTCTGATATATTTGGACTTACCTCTGACATCTTAGTTTGAGATATGTACCTATTATGCTTTTAAGATCTGGTAAGGTCACTCAGTAAGCTTGAATACATGAATTGAGAAAGCATTTATTGAATTCCACCTGTAAGTGTAAGATTATATCAGTGCTACATGAGATTGAAAATTTTATAGAATAGGGTGTAACTTTGACCAATTATATGTGATGTTTAGTTAAGAGAACAATTCTAAGATGGCACTTAAATACTAGCTCAGAAGAGGAAGACATTGAAGAGAAAGGAAAGCAGTATACCAAGATTTATTCTACATGCTTTACATATGTAGTTGATCTTCTTTACACTAGCACTGATAAGTGTATGTGGTTTTCTTCATTATTTTATGTATGGAGATCAGGAGATGTTAATTTATACTTTCACTTCTAACAAGGAGGCAGAGTTAGGATTGAAAGTGGACACTGTTTCAACACAAGGTCTTGTTAATTTCTCTACAGAGTACTGCTTCCATTTATAAGCCTTTTCTCATTTATAAAATATTTTCCCACCCACTATCACCTAATCTTTGCAACATCTTCATGGGTGAGGCATTGTTGGGAATCCCATTTGACCAATTAATATCCAAGGCTCAGGGAGATGAAGCATTTCAAAGGTGACAAGGTTATGACTAGACATTCTGCTTATATAAGAGGTTTCTGTGTAGCTCATATTAGATACTGCCTTATTATTCCTGTGTTAGAACCCTTAGTTATTGCATCATGGATGACTGCATCACCTACATCTCCCTGTGAACCTCAAAATGTTCACAAGATGCCTGGAAGGCCAAAGTCTAAATAATCCCCTTGAGTTGGGCATGAAAGGATATTTATATCAGTGAGAGAATATTATGCTCCAAAAGGGTCCAGAGCATCATGTAGTAGAGGGATGTGACGTTGAGACTAAACTTAAGAGTTTCTGAGTCAGGCTGTAGGACCAAAAGACATGGGACAAGCTCTCACCCTACCACAAAAGCTGTATCTGTGTAGCTTTCAGTGTGATATTTAACCCTTCTCTGCTCAATTTTCTCGACTTTAAATTGGGGGGAGAATGGTAATAATTACTTACCCATAAGGTTTCTACCAGAAAATTTAAATAAGTCATTTTCTTTAATGCACCAAGAACACAGCTTGGCATGCAGTAAGTGACTTATAAATGTAAATGGTTTTGATGCCAGAATTGATCACTGGGTGTCTGAAACCCTGTGTTGAGAAAGATCATGAGGAGCAAGTTCAGCAGCAAATAATGCTAGAGTGGATGGCAATTCTTGTACAACATGTGGTGAGTATTGGCCATCTGTGGACTGGTTAGTCAAATCTTTTCATTTCACAGAAGAGGCAAATGGGAAAAGAACATCTCCTGAGCAATACAACTGCTCAGTGGCAAAGCAGGGGCTGGTACCCCATCCTTTGCATCCATGCAACGTGGCTCAGCTGTCTTTCCTCTGTATGCCACAATTTGTCACAGGTTGCTATACTTATTGCAAAACAATAACTATTATGTAACATAGGGATCATCAAGGGCATCTTTGCATCATCTTTTTGCATTTTGTTATTATTTTTTATTAAAGCCGTTGTAGGTTTACAGAATAACCATGTGGAAAGTACAAGAGTTCACATGTATGTGCCACACAAATGCAGATTTCCCCATTATTAACATTTTGCATTAGTTTGATACCTTTGTTACAAAGATGAAACAGTATTATTATAATTGTACTATCAATTATAGTCCATAGTTGACATTAGGGTTCACTCTTTGCATTGTCTAATGCCACGATTTTTAAAAGGGATTATTTTGGTAACAAATATAGAACCTAAAATTTCCCATTTTATTCACTCTCAGATGTATAATTGAGTGTACATCTAAATTAATTACATTTGCAAAGTTGTGCCACTATTCCCAACATCCATTACCAAAATTTTTCCATCATTCCAAACAGAAATTCCTTACCAATGAAGCAATCACTCCACATTACCCTCCCTTCTCCCCACTCTGGTCTGTAGTAACTTGAATTCTAGTTTCTGACTCTAAGAATTTGCATATTTTAGTTATAGATTTATACAGTGATAGAGATCATGAAATATTTGTCTTCCGTGTTTGGCTTATCTCCCTCAACATAATGTCTTCAAGGTTCATTTGTGTTGTACATGCATTGTTGAATTAAGTACAGTTCATTATTTCAGATAAGCAGAATTTGGAATGCTCATAGCCATACTTGCGACTCTTAGCTGCTTCTTAATTTCCATTTCCCTCCTCATCTAATAAAAACAGCACCCTGTTTATTTCAGGTAGCAATGGACCAGCTAAAAAGCTATACTTTCTCTAAAAAATTATGAAATACCAGAACCAGAATCCAGTCCAGGAGCTCCTTCCATAGCAGCCCAGCTGTGCCAAAGTCTCAACTTCTTCAACAAGCCTAGATTCTTCTATGGAATCCCAGGCATCACATTTTAAAGCTGTTTCTCAGCTCTCTCCATGAGAGCCTCCAACAAGAAGAATGGCCCTTCACTCCAAAAAAAATGTCAGAATCATCCTAAAGCTATCAACTTTTCATTTAATACAGCCCTGTATCCTCCAACCTCATGCTTAGGGCACATTCAAGGTCCTTCTGTAGCTTTTGCTTCTCTTGTGCCCAAAGAAGCAAAACAGGCAAAGTTTTCCCTTATCCCTCTCCCAAGAATAGCATCCACTCATTTTATGACAGAGTGTAGTGTTGAGGTTGATTTTTATTTTAGCAATTATATCTGAGGCAGAGTTGGACTTTCAAGTTCCATGAATGGGATGGGATGTTGGGGCAGGAAAATGTTGACACAATGTCTACTCCTAAGTGATTCTCTATGTGTCTGAAAATGTGGGATGGAGCACAGGAGATAATTTGATTTGTGAACTGGATTTTGTTCATGATCTTAAATTGTCTAGACAACAAACATCTGGCTCATATATTGCTTGCTATATTTCTCTTGGCACCATCTACGCCCTTGTCAGAATTTCCATGATGGTCCGTGGTCCATGTGCGGAGCTGCAATGTCTAATTTGCCATGAAAAGGGGTTATAGGTCATGCCTTTGGGATAGTTGAGTTTATGAACCTACTCGTACTTACTCTGACACTCAAAACATTCAAACTCTTGGGTCAAGTAGAATTGTAAGAGTGAGAGACCAAAATATAACCTCTTCATTTTGCAAATAGGTAAATAGTCAGGTTGGTAGAATTGGTGTCTTGCCAGGTAGAGGCAGAACTGGTATTCAAGTCCAAGTCTCCTTTCTCCCAATCTTGTTACCTCTCTGTGCAATTTCAAATCATTTTGAGGACTTTAAAATAACCCTGTGATGAAAGCATTCACCCATTTATGGATGAGAAAATTAAGGCTTAGAAATCTAATTAAACTGTCCAAGATCATATAACAATTATATGGTGGAGCTGGGATTCAACCCCAGATGCATCCACACTAACTTGCTGCTCTTTCTGCTAAATTTACCTGGCTGACTCAAGCTTACACCAACATTTTATGCTCAATGACAGCATTTGCCTTCATACCCAGTGTTGTGGATTGAAGCTGTGTGTACCTCAGAAAAACATGTTCTTAAATTAATCCACTCCTGTGGGTATAAACCCACTGTAAGTGGGACTTTTGGATGAGGCTACTTCAGGTGAGTGTGATCCATCTCAATCAGGATGGGTCTTAATCCCATTACTGGAGTCTTTTATGAGAGAATGAAATTAAAGAGAAAGAGCCACACAAAGCAAGAAGCTGAAATGGAACCCAGAAGAAAATGAAGAGACCAGGAGATTTCATCATGTGACTTGCCCTGTAACAGAGGAGCCAAGGATCAGTGGCAGCCAGCCCCAGAATGCCACCATCTTTGGTTAGAAAATATTACCTTGATGATGCCTTGATTTGGACATTTTCTGGACCTCAGAACTCTGTGCAAACTTCCATTGTTTAAGTGGAACCATTTCGTTGTACTTGCTTGAGCAGCCTAGAAAACTAAAACACCCAGTTGGACATTCCTTATTTTGACAGCTGGATGTAAGTCACTGTAATGATGCTGTTGTAACCATCTCTGATCCACACTCTTCCATCCTCATTTACCTTATGTAGTCCAGAAGCCAGTTGAGCCCTGTGGCTGCAGGTCATGGAGTCTGTGGCGATTTCATTGTCTCCTCTGGGCAGTGGTCATAGAGCTCTCAACACCTGCTCCATGTTCCTGTCAGTACCAAGTATCATCAGAACTGGAGGAACCCTAAGGATCTGGAGGGACAATGGTTATCATAGACATACAACCCAGGGGATCTCATCAATGTATTGGTCAACCCAACACAGTTGGACTTACTATGTTGAAGTGACCAGACACTAGGCACCTTGCTGAGTATTGTCCACTCATCATTAAATTTAATACATTTAATTCTCACGCTAGGTCTATAAAGTCAGTATTACTGAGTCATTTTTCAGTTGATGACACTGAATTCACAGAGTTGGAATACTTGAAGCTGCTACTTTGAATTCAAGCAAATTTGAGCATCTTTTCTGCATTTATTATCACATTGTTTGATGTGTTCATCTTTCTCACACAATTTTGTCAGAGCTGTGATTAGATCAAGGATACCCACCATTTACCTTCTAGGTGTCATGTGCAAATTTCTTTGAGTTCCACATTTTCTTTTACCTTTATTTAGAGTCAGGTTAACACCCAAGAATTTTGAATTTTACATGGTCAAATTTATAAAGTTTTTAAATGTTTTCTGCCCTTGCTTTTAGATATGGAAAAGCCATTGTCTCCCCAGGATTTGGACTTTATTTGTTATAAATTGTGGCTTAGGGATTTAAATTCACTCTCATTTTCCTTATAATCATTGACTCTTTTACTTAATCATAATCATTGATTCTTAAAACTTTAAAGGTTTTAAGGCTTTTTAAAGGTGTCTACATTGCTAAATGTTTGTGTCTCTCTGGATGAAAGTGATTCCTTGACCACAGAAAGGAATAGAAAACTCATCAACCTTACAAATAACAGTTTCTTAGAGTCATCTAATTCTGTGAACACTTCTCACAATATTAGGTGATGCCATATCTACAGGTAGGGGATATGTGTGTGTGGTACTTATGTATTGTATGAGTGGTGTGTATGTGTGGTATGTGTGGTGAGTGTGTACATGTGTGTGGTGTGTGTGCATGAGGAGTGTGTGTGCTGTGGTGTAGTATATGTGCTGTGAGTGTATGGGAGTGTGATGAGTGTGTGTGGTATGTGTGTGCTGTGTGTGAAATGAGAGTGTGTACAGTGCAAGTGTGCGGTGTGGATATGTGGTGAAGTGTGTGTGGTGTATGTTGTGCTGTGGTAGGTATAGTGTATATGTATACGTGTGGAGGTATGGTGAATGTGTGTATGTTATATATGTGTGTGATGTATGTTGTGTGCATGTAGGTGTGTGTGTGGTGTTGTGTTTTTGTGTGTATTATGTATGTTTGTGGTATGCATGTGATATGCATGTGGTGTGGTGTGGGGGTGTGTTTCTTAGTGTATGAATGTTACGTATGTGTGTGATATGTGTGGTGTCTGTGTGGGGTCACCATAAGCAAAGCCAACATCATAATTCTGTTTCCTCTCTCCTTGGGGAATGCTCTGTTGTCACCTTCCTGCAAATGTGTGCCTTTAAGAAGGAACTTAAGATGTCATATCAGTCTCCTCTCTTTAGCAGTGAGAGGAGCATTTAACAGTTGTGAGGAGCATTTACAGATAGGATCTTTTCATTTTCTCTGCTAAGGATTTGATAGACTGAATGGCGTTTGCCAAAATTTACATTTGGACAGTCTTCTCCCTATATACACACATTAACAACATTTGATTTGTATTTGGACAAGATATCAACCATCTTTTGTTTTGTTTTCTGATGGTCTCACTAGAATTTTCATAGAAACGAAGATGATTCAAAACTACATTTTTCAACTCAAAATACCTACGTGTCAGGGGAATCATTCTGTGTTATTATGATTCAATGCACTGCTTGATACAGTGTAAAAACCATTCTCATTTGTACAACCTGACAGAATCAGCTCTAACACAAGAACCCAACACATCTTCTATCAAATGTACTGCATTTGTTCACCCACAAAACATTTTAATTGCACTCTCTGAATCAAGAAACATAACTTTACTCAGTTTCATAGAGCAATCAAGGGAATGATACAATAATGCATGTTTGTGCATGTCATATGTCCAAATGAATTCAGCTGCCACTGCTTTCAACTAAGTGTTTGTGCTTTTAGGGGAGAGACAAAAACAAGCTTTTGATTGATTTAAAAAGACTTGTCTATTTCATCCGTATAAGATTTGTTGATCACTCCCTCTTCACCATGCCTAACCTCAAGTTATTTTCTGATTTTTGTGCAATATGCTGTTGGCTTTGGTTATTTATCTCTCTAATCTATTTGTGTGTGTCCTTCCATCTGTTATTTAACTAACACAGAAATTTAGCCTTCTTTTGTGATCTGTGGGTCATGCTGGCACTTGTAGTCATTTTCATTTTCATTATCTAGGTCTTAGAAAGCAAAGTCACCATATTCACCATGCTAAAAATTAAACGAGCACTATCTTGATACAGTATGCAACAGTTAATTCACAACAAGACTGCAAAATTACAGCACACTTGAGTTGGACACAAAAGCCACATCACTGGGCATGAAATAACAATGGAGTATCATTTGCTGCAAGCTATAAATTGTGCTTGTCAATATGAGCAACCAGAGGAAAATACAGTGACAACAGTTACGGAAGGCTAACAATCTCTGCAACTAACTTGGCACTATAAACAGTGTCACTTTCAACTCCTATCTTAAGGTCAGCCATGTAGATTTTGTACTTTTCCCTCATCTTCTGCAGCCGTCGCTGAGAACATGACTTTTTGTATCCAAGGGAGGAGTTTCTCAGGATGAATGTTCAAACTGAGACAGTACAGGCAAAACAGGATGGGTAGTCACCTTGGCTGGGAACCAACATGAATTGTGATGAGCCACCAACATATCCTGCCTGGTCAAGCCTTCTGTGACCACATTGCCAGCAGGCATTTTGGTGAGAGACCATAGAAATGGGAGATGGGGCCATTAGTTGTTACTTTAAGCATTAATCTTTGGAGTCACTGGTTAAGAAGCAGTAGAAAAATGGAATACACAGGAAGAGAATTCTGAAGCCAGACAGTGTCTTTCTGTGAAAGCTATCATCATAAAAGCGCATTAAAAAAAAACGCCATTCCTTTTGAGAAAGCCACTTAGTAAGTAGCACAATTACATCTCTCTCCAGGAAGTGTACAAATCAGATGCTTTCCTGATCTGGCAGGATCTTTGCTTAAGAAAGTAGATTACATTCACTCAAGACTCATCCTCTAGTAAAACATAGAGTCACCAATGATTTCCTGGGAAGACTTAATGATATCATAACCATAGTGAGGCTCCAATGTTCCCATTTCATTTTTTTACCAGAAAGCATAAAATAGGGAGCAGGAAACAAAGACCTTTGTGGTGATATTGTTGAATAAATATAATTGGGCAGCTGTAGAGCCATGAGCAAGGTGAATCAGGCATACCATAGAATAATTCAAACGTGTATTAAGTTATGTGGGAAAACAGGTGACAAGTGTCTGCTCTGGATGAGGTATGATGATGATGTTGTGGTTAAAGAGAGACTTAAAATGAAATTTCTTCCCTTGAGGAACTCTAGTGTAGCCAGATAAGCAATTGCCATACTGTGTGCTCGCTACACTGGGTGTGGGAGAGTCTGGGGAAGACACTGGACTGGAGCACAAATCCACTACCTGAAAGCATTGTGACGTCAGCCTCATTACTTCACCTCTCTCGTGTCAGCAAAGTGGAAGGAACATGTGAGCTTCCTAGGACTATTTACTGATGAGGCAGCATATGTGAAACATTCCAGTGGAGTGCTTTGGAAACTGTGGGTGCATAAATGAATTTTCTTCCCCACTTCTTCCATTTTTTTTAAAGTTTACGGTCAATTTCTCACCCTCAGTTATTCCTGATGGAGGTATGTCAGTGCAACAGAATTAAGGATTCTCTTAATTGCAGAGTGTGGGAAAGCTGTATCTTGCATTTCCCTCTCAATGAGTCACAATGAACATTGTCCATTGAACCCTCTACAATTTTCTGCCATTGAAAAAGGAACAATTTAACTCAGCTTCAACTAGCATTGCCTGAATTTATTTAACTATTGCATTCTTTTGTCAGGAAACACCTTTCAATGTGCAATGAAATATACTTCAGAAAAGTTACCAAACTTCTAGCCTGCTTAAATGAATAAAGACTTTTTAATCAACTCTTAAGTAATTTCTAGAATGGTGCATCAATGAATGATAGCAACTCTGGTGGGGTTTGTGAAAAGAAATAAAATAAAATAGAGTCACTATGGCTGAGAGATTTAAAGTGGAGTCTGGGGGGTCCTTCTGATGGTGACTTTTAGGCAGGTCTCAGTCAGATATCACAAACTGCCAAAGCATGCAAAGCCTTAAGCAACAATGCTCCTCAAAACCCCAAGGACATCCAGGCGCCATGAGCAAACCACAAGATAAAGGATTCAGTTAATTATCTAACCTGAAGGCTCTTTGGAGAACACCAAGTATCCAGCAATTACAAACAATTTAAGTAATCTTTTTCTTCCAAAAAACCCTTGCTTAGAAGTGCTAAGGAAGGGTATGATTTGATTTGCTGCCTGAATCTGTGCTCCCCAAATTGCAGTTCTGAGGCCCTTAGTGGATGCCTCCCTTGCTTTGCAGCTCAGTTTGCTATTTCTCAGCCAACAGGTTTGATGTATTTTGATATTGGGTAGAGGATTCA
Organism: Myrmecophaga tridactyla; assembly: GCA_004026745.1. NCBI lineage: Eukaryota > Metazoa > Chordata > Mammalia > Pilosa > Myrmecophagidae > Myrmecophaga > Myrmecophaga tridactyla. The sequence goes on from PVIY010021726.1 coordinate 18,282, forward strand.
AGTATTGAATGAGAGACTGTCCAAAACATCCCTGAAGGACTGTCAGTGCTTAAAATTTATGCTTCCTTATAGAACATTGTTTCTGGGATTCTAGGAATTATAAGAAAAGACACATGCCAAGAAGGTATTAAACTGAATAGCCATTCTGGTTAATGGCTCAGAAAGCTAAGAATCAAATGCTGCTTCTGCATTATGATTTCTTAACCATCTGGAGCAATCATAGCATAGAATGGGAAGTCTCTGATGCATTCACATCATCATCAGAGTCAGCAAAAAAAATCTTGGTCACAACCAGCTTTCAATATCATTTGAAAATTCTAGGAAATAAAATAAAACACAAAAACAATAACCAAATGAATTGAATTCTGAAAAGAAAAATTATTCTTTGCAGATGATATGGCTGTACAACTAATAATTGAATTCAGATATGTGCTTAGTTAAGAGTAAATATACAAATGTAAATAATTCTCTTATGTAGTGGTCATAATCAGTTAGAAAATAAGACAATGAAATGAAAACCTTATAGCATCAGATAATATAAAAAAACTGACAGGTATAAATTTCTTAAGAATATATAGAACCAATATGAATAAAACTGTAAGCTTTGTTAAGTCCCATAAACCAGAGGAGGCTCTGGAGGAGCCATACTAGATCTTGGCTGGAGCCAAAGAATGGGAAGAAAAGCATTCTGCCAGAGTGAGCTGCGTAGGCCAGAAAGTCAGTGAGGTGGCAGGATACCAAGAGAAGAAAGAGGCAAAACCAGGACCTGGAATGCATTCAACACGGAAGTAGTGCCTGATTTCCTTTGAAAGGTTTGGATGTGGGAGTCACTGGAGCAAGAGTTGTAAGAACTCTGCGTTCTCGCTTGCTTAGCAACACATGGTGATGTCTTCTGGGCTCTGCCCGTGACTAGGCATCTGCTCTTTCTGTTGGCACTCCAAGCATTTCCAAACATCTGAGTCTCTATCAGCTCTGAAGCAATTGTCCTCTAAGCATCTGCATCTGAGTTTCTCCAAAATGTTTCCCCTTTTAAAGAACTTCAGTAAACGAATTAAGACCTACCTTGAATGTATGGAGTCACATTTCCATCTAACTGAAAGGTCACACTCACAATGGGGCATGCCACATCTTCATGGAGGTAATCTAATCAATATGCCACAGCCACAGCTTGGGCATCACATCCCCATGCAGATATTCTAATCAAGAGGTCCCCCGCACAACTGGGAGTGTCACATATCTGTGTATATAATCTAATCAAAAGGGTTTCTGCCTTACAATATTGAATCAGGATTAAATGACATGACTTTTCTGGGATACATAATAGTTTCAAATGGGCACACACCTCAAACATATGCATAAGAAACACGGAGCAGCAGAGACCATTCATGACTTCTCATCCTTCATTCTCCTTTCTTCTTAGGAGCAAAGCTCCCATTTCTAGTTAAATACGTAAATGCTTGGGGAAAAAGTCACCATTTCCTGGGCTTCTCAGCACTCTCCAGTGAGAGCGTGTGGCCAACTGGGAGTAGTTACAGGAAAGATCCTTAAAAGAGAGGAGGTAGGCAACCTCCGCTTCTCCACTGCCCTACACCATCTCCATTTCCTTCTGCTGTTCTGAAAGGCAGTTGTGATAGCTTGAGCTCTAGTTGTTGACTTCGTCCATGAGGAGCCCCTGAATTTGGAAGCCACATGCTGAGAATACCAGTGCAGGGAAGTTGGCTTCTGGGCCCCTGGGAGCCACCATAGGAGCACTTGACTGCCTTCCTCCAGAATTCTTTCAGTCAACTAAGAATTGCATTTCTGTCTTGGTTGAGCTACCTCATACTTCATGTTTTGCAGACAAGTGCAGAAAACAAGATTATTAATTGACACATTGGGTTAGTATCCTAGTGATTTTGCATAGCAATAGTAAAAAATAAAATATCTATAAAAAAATGGACAAAGAGCTTGCAAAGAAAATTCAGATATATTTAAATAGACTAAAAGCCAATACAGATGTGTAATTCCATTCATAACAAACAAATTCAATTTGAAGTAAAAATCTTCAAGTATGTAAAAATGTGTAAATGTTAATCTTGAGTTTAGGCAGTATGCAGGACTATTACTGAGAGTATCTTGGTATAAACCCTCAAGAGGGCTGCTTCCAATATCAAACTCCACTCAAATTTCCTCTTTCATTCAATAAGTTTGTTCCTTGTTGTCTATCCTAAGGATATAATGTATGAAAGCATTCATGACAACATTGCTTAAGTATGGGGAAGAACTAGAAATAATTGAACTGTTTAACAATAGAAAATTAATTAAATATTATGTGAATATCAGTGAAATATCATTCTGTTATTATACAGATAGTTAAAGTCATCAATGAAATGCATTTTCAAAGTATGTTATGAAGGCAAAAAATGAAAATTAAAAACACAGAAGGTTCCCATTTTTGTAAATTTTACTACAACATACTTAAGTATTTTTATTTCTTTTTGGGGGTGGTGGTGGTGGTGGTATCATATTCCATAGTCATTTTCTCTTTTTTTTTCTCTTGATTTTCCAAAGCCAAAGTTCCTGAAATAAATTCCTGTAGTCATTATTTCTACTTCCTTACATTTCATTCATGCTTACTGACTCTGACCTTTCTTCCCAGCCCTCCTTTGAAAATTTCCCTGTCCTTAGGGCTCCTCTAGAGATAATTCTTCTTCCCACATCTCTTTTTTACATCTTCTTTTGAAATTTCTGGCTACTATTTCCTTCATGAATTTTGACTAACACTACTTGCCTTTCCTGGATAATCTCAGTTTTGGACTATGCTGGTCCCTCCTCCTGGGAAGCCTTTCTTTACTCAAGCTCAATTTAAATCTTAAATAAAGATCACTTTGCCTGGAAATGCTTAGATTTGCTTGCTTCTTAGATGTGAGAGAAGAAAGAAGACCAATGGCAAGACAAGCGTGTTGGCAAAGTCCATCAGTTCAAATTTGGATACAAATTTGATGCAGAGCTAGAATAAAAATGTCCACAGGCTACAGAAGTTATGATTCTCAAGCTCTGAAAAAAGATCAAGCCTAGATGTTATAGTAAACAGAGGGAATGAGGACCAAGAAAGAAGAGGGCTGAGAACAGAACCTGGAGAAGGCATTCATTTAGGAATGAGCTAGAGAGAGGGACAGAAACAATGACAAAGAAGAATTCCAAGAGTGTAGTGGTGTGGCAAAGGAAAAGAAGGATAAATATTGAGACAGAGATAAGAGTCTGCAGTGTTTTAGGCTACAGAAGTTGAGAAGCTGACTTGGGATATGGGGGCTTTCATAAACTGTAGAATACAATGGCTCATACTACTCAGGACCTGATGAATATACAATGAAGGGTCTGCTGATTGACTGCTGTGTAGATGCTAAAAGCTAAGAGGCACAGTATAAGTATTTTGTGGGACAATTGATTAATCAATTGGGAATTTTTGGGGCAAATATTGTATTTCGTTACCCATGTCCTAGCACCGAGCTTTTATTGTATGACTGAAAATATTTGAGCCATAAATTCAATGTAAATGACCAAACCTATAAAGCAAATGAATAACTGAAACTAAACTTCACCATAAATTTTCTTTTTTTGAAAATAAAGCCTAAATTTATCATCTTTTGTCTGAATTGCCCCAGAGAATGAAAACTTCCAGGCATAGAGTTTGGACACTTGTGCTCAAAATCTGGCTCTGATGTTTGCTACTTTTAAGACACTGAGCAAACCACCTGCAATTTAGTTTTCTTGCCCATAAAATAAGGGTAATAAGTAATATCCTGTCAATTTAAGTGGGGTTTTGTTAACAATCAAATGAACTAATGAGCATGAACGAGCTTTACAAACTGTAAGATATTCTTCCCAGAATTCTTGCATTCTAAGAAAATCAGGACTTTACCTGAGAAGAAATTTGTGATATTTTGGGGTGTGTCAGCCCAGGGGTCAGGACCCATTCCCTTAGGGAAAGGGTGGGACCCTAATCACATAGCAGTCCATGTGTCCTGAGACTCCTTCCCTTATCTGGTGGTGCAAAATATGCCTTTACAACCAAAGTTATGGCCACTGGACTTTTTCTGGCCTTCCCAGTAGGGAAATCTAACCAAAGAGCTATAATACGTAGCTTGGAGAAGCTCAGTGCATTCTTTGGGGTCACCACACATGCGGACAGTGATGAAGGTACTCTCTTTATCAGACAACTATCCCAAGCCTGGACTACTAGACATAATGTCTTATGGACATTTTATTTACCTTACAATCCCACAACAGCAGGAAAAAATGGATGAGTCCACTTTTAAAAGAGCAATTAACAGATGATAAGCAATCTCCTGTGGCAGTGGCCATGCTAAACTTTAGAAGACAGCCCCACCCCTTGGCACTCTCTCTCTTGGTTTTCTGCAGAGTACAAACTCACACTTCCAAACTAGCTGCCATTGGGTAAAAAATTCTACTTTCTGTAAGTCTCTAATTAAAACTCCTGGCTAATTTTCTGCCTGGAGTGTTCTTTGGTCTCAGGGTTCTGCTGGGCTGGATCTGGGGGGAGATGTATTTTAGGAGATAAGAGTGAAGAAAACTTTCTCTCCTGTAATCACACCATAAATTGTTTTTCTGCATCAAATATTAATAGAAAATAGAACAGGGAAGATTAGGCTATCCATCCAATTAGAGGAATTCTGAGAAGTAACTACAGGTAAAGCAGAATGTTCAAGTGGGCGCCTTGAATGGGGCTAATTGTCTGATTGGTGCCAAATGTTTGCAGAAACAGAAAGCCTGTAGAAAATTTTCATGGTACTTTGAAACAGTATTTTATGAAAACATTACTCTACATCAAATTGGAAATTTTAATAAAAAGACTGACACTTCATCATAGATAATCTGGAAAGTACTGGTATCAAGAAAAGAGAATAATAAATGATATTTTTAAAGCCACTAGAAATTTAGAACTTCCATGTCACATGCATTCAGTGAGCTAATAGCTCTTTCAACAATGAAGAATATAAAAACATCACATAGTTTTTTTTTATGGAATTTTATTATATGTGTATGGGCATTCATATATACAAAAAATGAAGCAATGAACAATGCTTCATTGAAGCAATACAGAAATATCACACACATTTTTCATTGAATTTGATTATACGTGTTCAGACATTCATGTATACATATTATATGTTATATATGTATAATAATACTTCGATGAAAGAAGTATTAGATTGAAATATATTGGAAAACAGCATAGTATAAAAAGTTCTGATTTAAAAGGACAAATAGAGAAAATTACAAGCCTAAGTAAAGAAATATTAAAACTCCTAGAAACAACCTGGCAGAAACTTTGAACGGATGTCACAAAAAAACTTCCTTCCTTGTTCTGCATTTCCTACCCCTCCTTTCCCCATGAAACAAAACCCTGTTGCATACCTCAGTTTCTTTGTTTGTTTCCCTGAGAAGCTTCCACAGCTTCTCTCTCCAGGTTAGCTATCCCAAGCCCTGCAATCCCACCTCACTTTACAAATGTTGATTGTTTTTAGCAAGAAATCTATCAGTCAGTGGTGGCAGAATATTTATTTGCCTCTTCCAAAATGGTGCCGCTTTCAAATGGTCCTACATTTGTTTTCTTTTATTTTCTTTCTTATCTCCTTTACCTGCTCTTCTCTGAGTACTTATTCACCCTCTTCTTCCCCCCTCCTTCCCTCTCTCCCTCCTTTCCTTCCTTTAATTTTCATCTACAGTCAGAGTGATTGTTGTCAATTTGTAGGTTCTTTAAAACCTTTAAAATAAGTGCTTCAACATATACAGGGAAAGAAACCTTTCTATCTGCTTGGGACCATAATAATAAAAAACAAATACAATATCATAATATGTGATAATCATGCTGATCAAAGATATAAACTGAATTGTTAAAATGATCGATTACATCTGGGCAATAGAGTTATTGATACTTTTTATTGTATGTTTAGTTTTTCTTTTTTTTTATAAAATTTTTTTTAAATAAAATTTCTAAAACAAAGCTATACTATTTTAGGAATAAACAAATGCTGTTTTTGAAATTCATCCAAACACAGGTTTGCTGTTATGGTTTTTGTTGTCGATTTTTGCTGAGACGCATACCAAAATTATTTTGTGGTACTAAAATAACAGTTGCACTAAGTTGGCATTTAGGTGCATGTAGACTTGAAATCAATTGATTTACATTCTTAAAAAGAGGATTATGCATGTTAAACATTTACTATATAAGCCCAGCACATTACCTGGAACAATTCTTCAGGTGATGGGATCACTGAGTTTTCTAATGAGGAGTTCTTTCCCCCATATGAGCTCATTAAAAAACTGATACAAATGTAGATGCTGCAGCAGAATGTTTTGTGCCCACACCAACGGGCCTGGCTAATAATCCCTTCTCACAGAACAAATGAGATCTCTGAAAATGCAGGGTAAAGGAGCAGAGGATTAGAAAAGAGCTCTGAACCACCCCATCTGCATTTAAATCTTTACATCTCATTCAGCCCATTGAAGTACTTAGCGTAACAAAAAGCTAAATGAATGCTTTCATCTCACAAAGAGGAAGAGAATTTATTTCATCAAAATAACAAATTACCCTAATTCGACTCCAAATCCTTCTGAAAGTTTTGCTTCCTATTTTTATATTTGAAAAACATCCATAGGCTATGTTTTCCATGAAATAAAAAAAATTGAGTTAGAAACTAATTTGTTCCTAGTTATAACTACAATGAGGAAATGTGCAATTGGGTTGTAAACTCCAGAAAAACAAATAATAATGTTGGAAACAGTGACTCAAACTGAAACTATGATGTGGCTCAAATTACAGTCCCTCACTGTGTTTTCCAATTTGAGCTTCATGGGATGGTAGAACTAAAGATTTTAGACCCTCTCTTCCAAAACAGTCCTTATTAGAAGTTAATGAATGTTCTGATGTTCTCTGGGCTGAAGCGATCATCATGGCACCAACTTAAACTTTCAAAATAGTTTCTCATTGAGGTAAAGGACTGCTGAGATGTAATGCAGAAGTCTGATTTCTCGTTCTCCATTTGGTCATTTTGGGGCATGATGATACTGAACAAGCACCTAACCTCACTTAATCTAATTTATCTATTTAGTAAAATTGGGCAATATCAATTATCGTCTGCCTACACTTTAGGATTGCATGGAAAACTAAATGAAATGAGAATTTCAAAGGGTTTTACAGAATTTCTCTGTAATGTGAAAATAAGGAATCACAATAATTCAACAGATGAGGCCATTTAGGCTTTCAGAATTATAGCAGAATATGTAATTACACAAATCTAGGAAACAAGAAAAGTAAAATTTAAGGAATTATTTCCTGATTCTAATTCAATGCTCTTTTTATTACATAATGAAACTGAGAAATCAGGATTTAAGGGATGATTTTGATTACTGAATCGTTATATAGATATTCCTTTTTACTTTCTGCTATATTGGAGTAGACAGAAGGAAATTCCTGAAATCTCTAAATTGTAATCTAGCTGCCTTGATCTCTAATTATATAGCCCTTATCTTCTGCCCCTGTGATTGTAAAAACCTCGAACCTTTGTACCCACTTATCCAGTTTTTCAACTTTAAAGCCTTGTAATCTCTACAGACAGCCTCTAATGTTTATTAATGAAGGGTCTTGGGTCAAACCAGAATTAATCCACCCCAAATCCAAAGTAATCTTGATAACCCAGACGGGATCTAACCGAAATGGGCCCACCTGACATGCACAGTAGTTCAGACTTTAAACTACAAGTCACCTACACCTCATTCTGCCATTTTCTTACACACAGTTTGTGACTAAGCATGTAATCAATCTGCGCATGCTCAATAATTAGATCATCCCTAATTACATCACCTGGAGCCACTGTGCTCATTATCCTAAACCTGCCTATCTTTTCTCTAATAAAACTATTAGAATTACTACAGTTCAGGGAAACAGATTTTGGGCTGATGGGTCGTCTGCTTTCCTACTATGTGCCTAATAATAAACTTTTTCTCTCTTTGAAACTCCAGTGTCTCAGGAATTGATTATCGAGCATATCAGACAAAAGAATCTACGGCCTTTGTCTGGTAACAAAACAATAACATTTACCATTAAGAGTCCTTCTGAAACTCTTAGAAGAGTAATACTTTGGAAAGGGTATTTTCTCTTGACTTCATTATGCAATATTTTATACTTAATAAACTAAAAATAAGTAACTGAAAGTTACCTGGACTATCCCAGTTTACTTCAAAAATGAGCAATTCACATTCATTTTACCTGTGGGCCAAAGAGGAAGGCTGCTTAAGGTAAATTGAAATACATATTTTTTAATTAAATGAAAATATAAGGTACAAAACTACTGATGAAAGAAATCAAAGAAAATTCAAATAAATGGAAAGATATACTATATTTATGGATTGGAAATCTTAATACTGAAAACTGCAATTCTTTATTAGAATTTAATAAAGCATTATCACAATTTAATAAAGCATTTATTTAATGTTTATTAATATTTAATAAAGCACTATTTATTATCACAATTTAATAAAGCATTATCACAAATATTAAACACCTAAAATAGAGAACCCTCTTTTTTCAAGCAAACTTTTAAAAATCTAGTCCATTAAAACATTGATAATTTCATCATAGGTATTATTTAAAATTATTTTAAAATTTCCTCTCTAAGATTTCTATATCAAATTCTCAAATTACTGAAATTGCAGTTTTCTCCCAAATTGATGCACAAACTCTAATGCAATCTCTATGGAAATCCAGGTATATATTTTTTTTGCAGGAATTGTTGAGTTGACCCCAATAATATTGATTCGTTTCAATTCATAAATATGGAATGTCTCTTTACTAGGTCATCTTTAATTTTTTCAGCAATATTTTGTGTTTTTCAAATTGTTCATTGCTAGCATAAAGAAACAATTTCTGTTTATAGTTATTGTGTCTTGGAAACATCTCAACTCATTTATTAGCTTGGTAGTATTTTCTGTAAATTCTTCAGGCTTTCTTACTAGAAGATTAGCTTGTTAGCAATAAAGTTTTACTTCTTCCTTTCAAATATGATGCTTTTATTTATTTTTAGCTTGTCTGATTTTCCTGACAAGAATCTTCAGCCCAAAGATGAAGAAGTGGAAAGAAGAGCCATCCATGCTTATGGCAGAAAATTCATTTTTTCACCACTATGTATGATGCTAGCTATAAGTTTTTCAAAGATACCCTTTATCAGCTTGAGAAAGTTCCCTACTATTCCTAGTTTGTTGTGTGTGTTTGTATTTATCATAAGTGAGTATTGGATTTTATCAAATACTCTTTCTGTATCGATTGAAATGATCATGTGGTTCTTGTTCTTTAATCACATTGATTTTCAGATGTTAAGCCAACTATGCATACCTGGGATAAATACCACTAAGTCATGGTGTATAATCTTTTTTTTACATGTTACTGGATCCCTATTTGTTTCAGTAGTGCCTTCGCACTCTGTTTCAAATAAAATGAGGCCCCCTTGGGTAGGGCAGCAGGTCTGCCAGTCTTCACAGGCTAGTTGGAATTCTGAACCATGGATCTGGGAATTGGGGCGGGGGAGCAGGAGGTTGGGAGCAGCATCTCTCTAAGATGCCACAGATTCCCATGGTTCTCACTGATATTAATATTTTCTTGAATAAATGCTTTTCATAAGCCCTTTGATTAGTTTCCAAGGTCTTTAAAATGGCAATTTGTAGCAACTTTCTTCAGTTTTGTCATTGCTTTCTGTGAAGAGGATCAATGGTCTCTTCATTTAGCTGTGCTAGAAGTCTCACTGCCAAAGAGAGGTTTTTAAATTTCTTTTAGTTAATTAATATACTGTTAGAATTTAATTTATGATCATTAACATTTCATTAAATTTTACTTATTTAATATAAAGACATGCATTATAAGATTTAAAAAATTTTTTTTTTGCATGGGCAGGCACTGGGAATCGAACCTGGGTCTCTGGCATGACAGGCAAGAAGTCTGCCACTGCGCCACCATTACCCACCCTATATGATTTTATAATGTCATATATGGTAACTGCATATATGGCAAAATATATATTGCTAAGGTAAAATACAGTGACTGCACCTATGCACACAAATGCATACATATACAGAGACAGACATTCAAACATACATACAAGAAGAATTCATTGTAATGTAATGTAAAAAGTTATAAGTAACTCCACCACTGACTTTACAATTGGATTACCTTCACTAGATGGTAAAGGGTTTTCTCTCTCTCTCTATAGATGATTCTGTAAATGATATGTATGTCTATATATGTGTGTGTGTGTAAACACTAACACACTCTCTCCTGGTAAAGTCACCTATTCAGGCTATTTTCTCTCACCTTTGCAAGAACAATATATTGTATTCACATATATAATTGCCAGATTTTTGTATTGGGCAAAGGTGAACTTTGACAATCTGACAAATAAAACATCTATTTATTTGTTGTTTTTAATTTCCCTGCATGGTTTCAATGTGTACATCTCTCAGTCATAAAAAAGTTAATAGAGGAATTTTTGAGAATCACTGGCCTACTTGACCTTCCAAGTTTTCTGGAACTGTAAGAAATGTGAGCAAGTGGAGGTTTTTATTCCAAAAAATACCTTCCTGTGGTTCAATATTTACAAATATGTATCATGAGCAAGATGAAAGGTAATCAGTCCTTTCTGTGCTTTCACAAATCTTCTGCAGGCCTCAACAAATTCATGGGTAATTATTGTGTTGACTGATTAATATCATATCAGAACTCAAAAAATCTCCCCACCCTATGAACTATATGATTCTGACTACATTAATACATTACTCAGAAATTCACCACAAGGTTTTTCAGTCCTTGGGATTTTTTCTTTTCCCAGAAACACAGGGGACAGGTGACATAGTAGTGTGTGAAATTCTAAGTGCTGATCCAGCATTAAATTACTCAGCTTCTGGTGTAATTCCATTTGCCTTCTAAAGATAGTCTTCTATATTATTCATGCCACTTAGTATAGGCAAGCCCCTTTTCTGATGTTTCATCTTTCAGGACTATTTCAATAAGAGTGTTGATAATGATGATTGTAGTTTTGTGGCTATTGCTTGGGGGAGCATTTATTGAATAGGTGCTATGTGAAAGAAACAATCTGAAGATTTACAAATTAACAAAAATGTCAATCCTTTCCTCAAGGACTCGATGGTCTAAAGTAGGAGATAAATAATTAATTGCCATGGTTGAAAAACACTAAATTAATACTCACACTCAGTGCTATGAGGAAACAGAGGTTGTTAATTAAAGATACCCAAGGAATACGAAGGCCTGAAGACCAGGGATATTTATAAGAATGGGATGAAATTTGATTTGGTTCTTTAAGAATAAGTAAACTTTTTAGTTATGGTTGGGGAATAATGGACATTCCATGTATCAGTGAAGAATTAAAGATGATAATAAATAAATGAGTTAAAAGCTAAAAGGTTCCAGAGAAAGTTTGAGGTCTGATCTAGCTCTAACATGAGCTTCTTGGAAGAATGTGGTGAATGACATCAAAGATGGCCACCAAGAACTCCCACACTTATGCACACTCCTCTCTGCATGAGTGTGCACTGGACAGAGTGACTTTTTTCTAACCAACATAAAATGGCAGAGTGATAGGGTGACATTTTATGATTAGGGAATAAAAGACTGATTTCCATCTTGCTCTTAGACTCTTTCCAAATCCTCCTTGGTTTGTTCACTTTGATAACTCAAGCTACCATGTTGGAGGGACCCCTGGGGCAAAGATCAGGGCAGTCTCTAGTCAACAGCCAGCAAGGAACTGAGTGAGACTCACGTGAAGAAGCATCAGCCACAGGAGCTTGGAAGTAGATCTTCTTCACTTGGGCTTCAGATGAAGTGTAATAGAGCTAATACTTTGTGTACAGTCCATTAGAGACCTTGAAGCTCAGATGATCAAACATTCCAATCTGCCCTGAACTAAGTGGGAGCATGGAATGCAGGATGTACAGTTTTAAAACTGGAGCAGTCCTGGGCAAACCATTCCTTCTGCAGTTTCTCAAGAGGTATGGTTTTCTTTGCTAAAATAGGGCAAGTCACAAACAAACATGGGTGACTTGCACTCCTACACAGAGGATTTATACAAGCTGTGCCTGCATTTCTAATCCATATAAATCATGAGATAATAAATGCATCCTGTTTTAAGATGCCGTTTTTTTTTTAATTTGTCACCCAGAAATTGTTAAGGAAGTAGAAAGGAATGGGGCTGAAAATAATGCACAGATTGAAGAGTTTTATGGTATGTTATTAACCAGGGAGATTAGCTTACTTCATGGCCAATAGAGTGTCAAGTTATTGACATGGGAATGGCATGTTTTCCTAGTGTTTTGCAAAATTCTTTCTGGTGGCAGGTGGTATAGGTTTCATTCAATGCTAATTAATAATAGAAATTTAATAATAACACAAACAATGAATATTCAATATGGTATAGGTTATGTGCTAAGTATTTACAAACTTTATTTAATTTTTTCCAAAGCTCCACAACTTTTTAGTCTGCATTTCAGAAATGGGGAAAATGAGGCTCAGAAATATTAAAGAATATGTCTATGGTCACTCAGCCAGTAAGTGAGAGTCAGGATATGATTCACAGTCTTTGAACACCAATGAGAGAGACATGATAGGGTTTAACATTGAGGAGCAATTCAATTTTCAGTTATTGAGAAATTAATCAAATTTTCAAATAGAATTAATGGTAGAGATTCAATGTGGGAACCTTGGTGGTTTTATAGAATTATAAATAAATGTTCAAAATGTGCTCAAAAGAGAGAAGTAGGTAAAACACAAATGGAAAAAAATTGAAAAACTTTCAGGTGTACTCCCAAGCAATAATCAGCCAAAGATTTTCATGAGTGTATGTTATAAATGAATGAAATTTATGAGAAAGTATGCTTACAGTAAAAAATATAAATGAATGAAATTCCAGATGATGATATAAAGACATATTCTACCTACCACATTAGCAAAAATTAAGAAGTTTTATAATATTTAGTGTTAATTACTCTCACCATTTAAAAGCAATTATGAACAGGAATTCCACTTTGACTTTACCCTACCAATTTTGGGCACAAGCAGACAGTCTTACGAAACTTTGTTTGTTGTAGCAAACTGCAAACTACTAAAACTAATGACAATTAATTAAGTTTTCAAAAAGTATATGATCTATGCACTCCATGAAAATATTTTCAAAAATTGAGTATAGAACAGAATCTCTAATAGGTTTTTATTAAAAGTGGATTGAAAATGTAGCTGGAGAAAGCGCTAAGGAAAAACAGTAAGCTATAGCTACAAAGATAGAGATAGTATGTGCACTGATTTGGAAGGATGTATATCCTCTAGAAAAGCCATGTTTTAATCTAAATTCCATTTTATAAAGGTCAAATAATCCCTATTCAATACTGTATGTTTGAAACTGTAATCAGATCATCTCCCTGGAGATGTGATTTAATCAAGAGTGGTTATTAAGCTGGATTAGGTGATGACATGTCTCCACCCATTTGGGTGGGTCTTCATAAATTTCTGGAGTCCTATAAAAGAAGAAACATTTTGGAGAATGAAAGAGATTTGGAGAGAGCAGAGAATGCTGTAGCACCACGAAACAGAGTCTACTAGCCAGCGACCTTTGGGGATGAAGAAGGAAAATGCCTCCCGGGGAGCTTCATGAAACAAGAAGCCAGGAGAAGAAGCCAGCAGATGATGCCATGTTTGCCATATGCCCTTTCAGATGAGAGAAGAATGCTGACTGTGTTTACCATGTGCCTTTCTAGATGAGAGAGAAACTCTGACTGTTCACCATGTGCCCTTCCACTTGAGAGAAAAACCCTGAACTTTATCGATCTTCTTGAACCAAGGTATCTTTCCCTGGATGCTTTTGATTGGACATTTCTATAGACTTGTTGTAACTGCGACATTTTCTCAGCCTTAGAACTGTAAACTAGCAACTTCTTAAATTCCCTTTTTTTAAAGCCATTCCATTTCTGGTGTATTGCATTCTGGCAGGTAGCAAACTAGAACAGTATGGTAGATCAAATTATGTACCACCTCAAAAGACATATTCTTAATTGTAATTTGTATCCCTGAGGGTGTGAATCCATTGTAAAGAGGGCTTTTTGAAGATATTATTTTTAGTTAAGGTGTGGCCCAAATTCATCAGGTGGGCCATGATCTGTATTAGTGGGGGCCTCATAAAGAGATGCCAGAGAAAGACACTGGGAGAAACCAGAAGTTGGAAGTCAGAGAAAACCAGAAGAGCAGACAGAAGGAGAGAAAGAGTCCATGAGACATGAGACAGAGAAACAAGTCAAAGAACTCGAGGACCATGGAAAGCCAGCTCGGGCAGAAAGCATTGCTTTGCCAATTGTCTTGATTTTGGTCTTTGAACCTCTGAAACTGCAAGCTAATAAATTTTTGCTCAAGTCAACCCAATGTGTGGTTATTTGTCACAGGAGTCTGGCAAAGTAGGGTGTAAAGTAAACTGAGCTACCCCAACATGTGTGTGGAAGGAAACTTTCTAGAGGCATATATAGGAAGTGGTTAATTCTTTCTAGATTCAATATTGGTTGCATACTGGCTTTAAAATATTTTGTCTTTTTTATTATGAAGTATTTAGTATTACACACAAAATGTAATGTATTAAAGATCTTTACTCCTTTGAACTGCTTAAAAAATGAAACGTTACAAATAGATGACTTGTATGATCTTTGGTGGTCATATCCCCTTTCTGCTTTCTGGAGGTAATCATTGCCTTGAATTGGCATTTATACAATTTAATATATGACTATACAGATATATGAATTTATAAAAATATGAAATAGTTTTGCATTGTAGAAAAGTATGTATGATGGATGTATCCTTTTACAATGTTTATTTTTTCTAATTTTAGTGTTATTATTTTTCCTCAATATATTCTTCTGGGTTATTCTATGATTTCTTATCTACCTTCCTTTTTTTAAAATAATTTTTTATATTGATCCATACATTTCAAAGAGTTTCATAGCTTATATTCTATTGAATGAGAAAAGTCAATTAGTTTAAGCCTTCTCTTCTTGCTAGATAGTTAGAGCACTTCCCATTTGTTTTCATGTGTTCATATCTTATGCACATCTCTATGCTCATGCTTCTCTTTCTAGAGGAGATAAATTCATAGTAGTGGAATTGTTGAGTTAGATAATAGGTACATTTCCTAATTCACTCAGCACTGCAAAATTTCTCTTCAGTGCACACAAGTACATGCAAATATTAGTGTTTCCCCACTCCATATTTGTAGTAACATTTTCTTTTGTCACTTTTTAAAAATGTTGGCCTATGTTTGTGAAAGGGTGTCACATGTGGTTCTAATTCCAATTCATTACCAAAATTGATCATATCTGGTAGAAATTACCATTGCTCATTAAGATTCAGTTTCTTCAGTATCTAGGCTCATGGAATATTGCACATTGTAGTTACATTTATCCTTTCCTATGTGAAGGGCTTAATGAGTCTAAAAATATCTTTGATTACATCTTTTGAAAATTTTGCATGTGGTTTAGTATGTCTTTTGAAGAGTAGCAGCTTTTTCATATTGATGCCTTATTGTAATTTCCCAGTGTAACATCTTATTATGCTAGTGCTTTACAATTTTCACATAAATTATAAATGTCACATGGCTTTTCTCTTTAATCTTTATAGTAATGAATCAAATAAATAGATCATTTTATCTTAAATAAGCCTTGCATTTGTGGAAGAAACTTTACTTGGACTTTATCTTTTTTATATATGGGAAGCTTAAGATTGCTAAAACATTGGCAGGATATTGGCAACCATGTCCATACATAAAGTTGATCTTTCTTTTCCATATTTGCGTTTTGATACTAAAATTATTCTAACCTCTTGTTTTAGTTTCCTTGGCTTCTCAAGCAAATACCATGCAATGGATTGGCTTAAACAATGGGAATTTATTATCTCACAGATTTGAGGCTAGAAAAAGATTCAAATCAAGATATTATCAAGGTAGTTCTTTCTTCCTGAAAACTGGGGTTCTGGGCCTGGCTGCTGGTGTTCCTTAGTCCTGGACTCCTCTGTTACATGGCAATGCACACAGCAGCCTCTCCTGGCCACTCCCCTCTCTTCCAGGTTCCACTGACCTTCAGGTTGTGCTTACCATCTGTGTCTGCTTATAAATGGTCCAGTAATGGAATTAAGATCCTTCCTGATTGAGTTGGGCCACACTTTAACTGAAGTAACCTCATCGAAAAGCCCAATGCAAAATAGATTCACACCCACAGAAATGCGTTGAGTTTAAGAACATGTTTTTCTAGGGTACATACAGCTCTAACCATCACACCTCTTAAAATTAATTTGGTGGTATTCCTTTTGCTATTCTCTGCAAGGACATTTTATGTTCTTTCAATATTTGATAGCACTCAATAAATGCAACTGTCCTTTTTTTTTACTGTGAATATTCTTAAGTGCTATTTGAATTACGTTATTAGTGGTAGGTTATTGAGATTTTCTATATCATCTCAAGTCAGCTTTGTAAAGTTATATTTGTGTAGAAAATTATCAAATCTATTTATTTTAAAATTTCATTTCAGGCTGCTACTGATGCACGCAAGTCAGTAGTATTAATGGCTAACTCCCTTTTCTCCACTACAAGAACCTGTACCAGGGGTCCTGCTCATCACCATGGGCCTGAGAAACCAGTCTCTTCCTCAGAATCATCAGAATAGCAAAGTGGACAGGTAGAACTGGCAAAAGGGCCCCCACTGCAAGAGACTTGGCCCAAGAGACGTGTCGCCTCCACTTACCTGAGACTACCCTATCCTGCCCAGAGACTGACATGGGAAATCCTATCCTCCGAAAGGATTCTTTCCAGTACTCATTGGGAGGCATATGTCTGTCAGCCAGGGACATAACTATCTTAGCAAGAAATTCCCAGTGGAAAAACTTCCCAATCACTTAGGCAGCACTAACACAGGCCAGTGAGAGCTAACAGAATGAGATATACAAAGCAGACTAAAACAACACCATAAAAACTCTGAAAATAAAACTGCCACTGGGACCAAAGCCCACAAACGTAGGCAAGGATCTGTATACTAAGAACATACAGTGTGACTGTCTGCTAAAATAAAAGTTTTAAATAGGATCCAGAATCTCCTTATAAGACAGAAAGTCCAGGAAACATTGAAAATTACCTACCAAGAACCAGGACAATTACCTCGTGAATGAGAAAAGGCAAATCTTTTGTTTTCTTTTGGATCCAAAACCAAGAGGAATCAATTGTTAAAATTTTTGACAGGATCATTAAAGCATGTGCTGGTTTGAAAGGAAGTATGTTCCCTAAGAAAAGCCGTGTTTTAATATAAATCCCATTTCATAAAGATAGAATAATCCCTATTCAATATTGTATATTTGAAACTGTAATGAGATCATCACCCTAGTTGATGTGATTTAGTCAAGAGCAGTTGTAAACTGGATTAAAGGATGACATGTCTCCACCCATTTGGGTGGATCTTGATTGGTTTATTGGAGTCCTATAAAAGAGGAAATATTTTGGAGAATGAGAGATTCAGAGAGAGCAACACTACGAAGCAGAGAGTCCACCAGCCAGCGACCATTGGAGATGAAGAAGGAAAACGCCTCCCGAGGAGCTTCATGAAATTGGAAGCCAGGAGCGGAAGCTAGCAGATGATGCTGTATTCGTCATGTGCCCTTCCAGCTGAGAGAGAAGCCCTGACTGTGTTCGCCATGTGCCTTCTCACTTGAGAGAGAAACCCTAACTTCATCGGCCTTCTTGAACCAAGGTATCTTTCCCTGGATGCCTTTGATTGGACATTTCTATAGACTTGTTTTAATTGGGGCATTTTCTTGGCCTTAGAACTGTAAACTAGCAACTCATTAAATTCTCCATTTTAAAAGCCATTCCGTTTCTGGTGGCTTGCATTCCGGAATGGAATATTGCATTCTGGTATATTGAATGCAATATTCAATATACCGGAATATTGAATATTGGTATATTGCATATTCTGGTATATTGCATTCCGGCAGCTAGCAAACTAGAACAAAGCAGTTGCTCAGAAAACTTCTAGAACCATCAGAATTTTTCTTTGAACAAACGAAATTACCGGAAATATTAGCAAAGAAGCAGAAGTTATGAAAATAACAATATGGTAACTATAAATCGACAAACAAAAATTGATAAATAAAAATCTCACTGGATAAGTTCAATAATAACCTGGAAATGAGGTAAATAGAAGCAGTGACCTCCAGGAAAGATCAGTGGAATTTATTCTCTCTGAATAATCACAAGAAAATAGACTGAAAGAGAAAATGAACAGAGAATAAGAAGCTTGAGACAATAACAAAAAAATCCAACTTTCACATCATTGTCATCCCAGAAGAAATAAAGAAATATTATTTAAAAATTAATGGCTTTTCAAATTTGTCAAAACACACAAATTGGCTAATTCAAGAAGCTGAGTGAACCCAATACAGGAAAAATCCCAAAGGAATCCACAATATATTAAATTTTTGAAACTAAAGACAAGAAATAAGTCTTGAAAGCAACCAGAGAGAACCAAATATAGAATAAATAGAGAAGAATACAAATTAAAATGACAGTGTATATCACTTCTGAAGCCATGATAGCCAGGAGAAAGTGGTACAATATTTTTTTAATGTGAAAAAACAAACAGTCAACTGCAAATTCTATACCTTTAAGAATGAAGGGGAAATACATATGTTATTAGATGAAGAAAGGATAAAAGATTACATCCCTAGAAGACTTATCTTTAAGAGCATTTTTTCAAACAGAGAATAAGTGATAAAGAATCTTGGTGCATAATAAAGGAAGAAAGAACAAGAGAATGAGTAAAAATATGGCTACATGGAATAGATGTTCATTTCTTCATGACTTTTAATGATTGGAACAAAATTATAACACTACCTGATACTCAAGGCATTGATATTTAAAAGTGGGAAAGGTAAAGAAATCTAAAAAGGAGTGAGGGTATCACATTTCACTTAAAGTGGTAAAATGTTGATACCGGCAGACTGTTTTGTAAGTCATATGTGTATATTGTAATATCAAGAGCAACACCCATGAAAAATATACAAAGAGATACACCCATAATCACTATAAATAAATCAGCATAGATTCCCCAAACATGTTGAACAAATCCACAAAAATGCAAAAAGAAAAAAACAAGAGACAAAAGATTAAGAACAAGAGGAAACAAACAGAAAACTAATAATAAAACAGCAGGCTTAAGCACTAACAGATTGATAATTACCTTACAAATGAATGCTCTAAATATACAAATCAGACTATAGAGACCAACAGAGTGGTTTTAAAGTGAAAACACAGCCTAAATAAATTTGCTGTTTATAAGAAATTCACTTCAAATTCAACAACATAGGGTAAGTAACAGTAAGAGAACAGGAAAAGATTTTCCATGACTCATTAATTTTAAAAAAGCAGAAATGACTATATTAATATCTAATAAAGTAGATTTCAGAGCAAAGAAAATTACAAGAAGCAAAAAGGAATCTTAAATAATTATAAGGGCATGAAGCCATCAGGGAAACATTTTGATCCTAAATGTGTATTCACCAAACATCAGTTTCATGAAACAAAAACTAATAGAGCTGAAAGCAGAAATAGGCAAGTCAACAATTTTAGTTGATGATTTCACAACTCCCTTCTCAGAATACAATGCAACTACTAGACAGAAAATCAGAAAAGATATAAAAGATTTGAATTACATATCAACTAACCAGATCTAAGTGATACATAGAGAGAGGAGGAGGGAGGGAGGGAGAGAGAGAGAGAGAGCAAAACAGAATTGCGCCCAATAATAGTAGCACCAATGAAATATTCACCAAGATAGATCATATCCTAGGTCAAAAAATTGACTCAACAATATTAAATAATTGAAATCATGCAGACTGTGTTCTTTGGCTATAATGGAATAAATCTAGAAATCATTAAGAGAAATACACAGAAAAATTTTTAAACATTTAGAAATCAAATGATATACTACTAATAATCACTGGGTGAAAGAATACTTATCAGAGGAAATGAAAGTATACACAGTACTGAATGAAAATGAAAATAAAAATATGTAAGCCATAGCTAATACAACACTGAGAGGAAATTTTGTAGCACTAAATGCTTATACTAAATGGTCTAAAGTCAGTAATCTAAATTTCTACCTCAAGAAACCAGAAAAAGAAGAGTAGAATAAATTCAAATGAACCAGAAGGAAAAAATAATAAAGATAAGAACAAACATCAATAAAACTGAAATAGGAAAATAAAAACAAAAAGCTGGTTCTTCAACACATCAATAAAGTTAATTAAGTTTGAAAAAATTTTAAAAAATAATACACAAATCACCAGTATCAAGAATGAAATAACAAATATCACTACAGATTCTGAAACCATGTAAAATACAATTAGGGTATAGTACTTTAGCTTTATGGGTCATAAATTTGACAATTTATAAGAAATAAACCAATTCTTTGCAAACCATATTGCCAAAACTCAATCAAGTTGAAAGAGATATTCAGAATACTGTTAAAACTAGTAAAAAAAAAAAAAACAAAAAACAAATCCTTAATTAAAACTTCCTACAAAGAAATCTGCAGGCTAAGGTGGTTTCACTGGAAAATTCTATCGAAAATTTAAAGTAGAATTAACACCAAATTTTCACAATTTCCTTAAGAAAATAGAAGAAGAGAGAACAAATCTCACCTGAGGCCAGTGTTACCATGATATCTAATAACAATGAGTATGAGGAAACCAAAATTAAATAAAATACCACTTTAAATCATTTCAAAGAAGTTGTCATACTTACGTTTACATTTTTTAAATAATTTTTTATTAATTAAAAAAATTACAAGAAAGAAATGCAAACATCCTTAGTATATGCTCATTCTGTTCTACATATATAACCATAATTCACAATATCAAAACATAGTTGCATATTCATCATCATGATCATTTCTTAGAACATTTGCATCAATTCAGAAAAAGAAATAAAAAGACAACAGAAAAATAAAACAAAAACAGAAAAAGAAAAAAAGAATTTTACATACCATACCCCTTACCTCTCCCTTTCATTGATCACTAGCATTTCAAACTGAATTTATTTTAACATTTGTTCCCCCTATTATTTATTTTATTCCATATGTTCTACTCTTCTGTTGACAAGGTAGATAAAAGGAGCATCAGACACAAGGTTTTCACAATTACACACAGTCACATTGTGAAAGCTATAGCATTATACAATCATCTTCAAGAAACATGGCTACTGGAACACAGCTCTACATTTTCAGGCAGTTCCCTCTAGCCTCTCCATTACATCTTGGATAACAAGGTGATATCTAGTTAATGCATAAGAATAACCTCCAGGATAACCTATCGACTCTGGAATCTCACAGCCATTGACACTTTGTCTCATTTCACTCTTCCCCCTTTTGGTCGAGAAGGTTTTCTCAATCCCTTGATGCGAAGTCTCAGCTCATTCTAGGGTTTTTCTCAATCCCTTGATGCTGAGTCTCAGCTTATTCTAGGATTTCTGTCCCACATTACCAGGAAGGTCCATACCCTTGGGAGTCATGTCCCATGTAGACAGGGGGAGAGTGATGAGTTTGCTTGTTGTATTGGCTGGAGACAGAGGCCACATCTGAGCAACAAAAGAGGTTCTCTTGGTGGTGACTCTTAGGCCTAGTTTTAAGTAGGCTTGACCTATCCTTTGTGGGGTTAAGTTTCATGTGAACAACCCCCAAGACTGGGGGCTCAGCCTATAGCTTTGGTTGTCTGCACTGCTTGTGAGAATATCAATAATTCAACTTGGGGAGGTTGAATTTTCCCCCATTCTCACAATTCCCCAAAGTGAACTTTGCAAATACTTTTCCACTTACTGATCAAGTCACTCTGGGATTCAACGGGGTTTCACTCTGGACAAACCAATAAAATCTAATGTCCTACCCAAGGTTCCATGTACTTATGTTGTTCAACCAACTATCTACATAAGTTATATTAGGAGATGCACTAGTCAAAATATAAATTTTGTACCAAATATATATTTTTTGACTTAGTCTCACACATAAGTTGAAATTTTAAAATATTAATTACCACCTATTTTCAGCACCCTGCATTAATGACATTCCTTTGTTCTTCCTCATGCAAAAACATTTTAAAATTTGTACATTTAGTCATTATCATTATACACTCTAGGCATTCCTAGATTATACCATCTCAATCTTTATCATCTATCTTTATTTGTGATTTCATTTATGCCCCCAGCCCTCCTCCCTCTATCATTCTCATATTCAGCTTCATTCAGTGTTTTAACATAATTGTATTACAGTTAGGTGGTGTTGTGTTGTCCATTTCTGAGTTTTTATATTCAGTCTTGTTGCACAATCTGTATCCCTTCAGCTCTAGTTACCCAATATCTTACCCTATTTCTATGTCCTGATGGTCTCTATTACCAACGAAGTATTCCAAGTTTATTCACTAATGTCAGTTCATATCAGTGAGACCATACAGTATTTTTCCTTTTGTTTTTGGCAAATTACACTCAGCATAATGTCCTTAAGGTCCATCCATGTTGTTACATACTTCATAACTTTATTCTTTCTTACAACTGCATAATATTCCATCATATGTATATGCCACAGTTTGTTTAGCCACCCATCCATTGATGGACATTTTGGCTGTTTCCATCTCTTGGTAATTGTAAATAATGCTGTTATAAACATTGGTGTGCAAATGTCCGTTTGTGTCCTTGCTCTCACATCCTTTGAGTAGAGACAGAATATAGATGGGTCTTATTTTTTAAACCATTCTGCCAGTGTATATCTTTTGATTGGGGAGTTTAATCCATTAACATTTAGTGTTATTACTGCATGGGTAGTACTTTCTTCTACCATTTTGCCTTTTGGATTTTATCTGTCATATCTAATTTTCCTTCTTTTTACCTTTACTCATAGTCTCCCTTTCTACACTCTTCTCCTCACCTCTCTCTTCTGTCTTTTCATGTCTGCCTCTAGTGTTCCCTTTAGTATTTCTTGCAGAGCTGGTCTCTTGGTCACAAATTCTCTCAGTGACATTTTGTCTGAAAATGTTTTAATTTCTCCCTCATTTTTAAAGGACAATTTTGCTGGATATAGGATTCTTGGTTTGCAGTTTTTCTCTT
Organism: Myrmecophaga tridactyla; assembly: GCA_004026745.1. NCBI lineage: Eukaryota > Metazoa > Chordata > Mammalia > Pilosa > Myrmecophagidae > Myrmecophaga > Myrmecophaga tridactyla. Next base: position 41,513 of record PVIY010021726.1, read on the forward strand.
TTAATAATTTAATATATATCATCCCACTGCCTTCTTGTCTCCATGGTTTCTGCTGAGAAATTTATGCATAGTCTTATCAGGCTCCCCTTGTATGTGATGGATTGCTTTTCTCTTGCTACTTTCAAGATTCTCTCTTTCTCTTTGACCTCTGACATTGTGATTAGTAAGTGTCTTGGAGTACATTTATTTGGATCTATTATGTTTGGGGTACGCTGCACTTCTTGGATCTGTAATTTTAAGTCTTTCATAAGAGTTGGGAAATTTTCAGTGATAATTTCCTTCATTAGTTTTTCTCCTCCTTTTCCCTTCTCTTCTCCTTCTGGGACACTCACAACACATATATTAGAGCACTTCATGTTGTCTTTCAGTTCCCTGAGTCCCTGCTCATATTTTTCCATTTTTTCTCTATAT
>PVIY010021727.1:0-42026 GCA_004026745.1 Myrmecophaga tridactyla
GAAATTCAACTTCCCCAAGTTGAATTCTTGATATTCTCACAAGCAGTGTGGACAACCAAAGCTATAGGCTGACCCCCTAGTCTTGGGGTTTGTTCATATGAAACTTAACCCCACAAAGGATAGGTCAAGTCTACTTAAAATCGAGGCCTAAGAGTCACCCCCAAGAGAGCCTCTTTTGTTGTTCAGATGTGGCCTCTCCGTCCAGCCAACACGAGCAGTCTCACCACCCTCTCCCTCTCTGCATGGGACATGACTCCCAGGGGTGTGGACCTTCCTGGCAACTTGGGACAGAGATCCTGGAATGAGCTGAGACTCAGCATCAAGGGACTGAGAAAAACCCTAGAATAAGCTGCAAATTAACATCAAGGGATTGAGAGAACCTTCTTGACCAAAAGGGGGAAGAGTGAAATGAGACAAAGTGTCAATGGCTGAGAGATTCCAAACAGAGTCGAGAGGTTATCCTGGAGGTCATTCTTACACATTAAGTAGATATCACCTTGTTGTTCAAGATGTAGTGGAGAGGCTGGAGGGAACTGCCTGAAAATGTAGAGCTGTGTTCCAGTAGCCATGTTTCTTGATGATGATTGAACAATGATATAGCTTTCACAATGTAACTCAGTGAATATGAAAACCTTGTGTCTGATGCTCCTTTTATCTACCATATCAACAGAAGAGTAGAACATATGGAATAAAAATAAATAATAGGGGAACAAATGTTAAAATAAATTTAGTTTGAAATGCTAGTGGTAAATGAAAGCGAGGGGTAAGGGGTATGGTATGTATAATCTTTTTTTCCTCTGTTATCGTTTTATTTTTATTTCTGTTGTCTTTTTATTTCTTTTTCTAAATCAATGCAAATGTTCTAAGAAATGATGAATATGCAACTATGTGATGATATTAAGAATTACTGATTATATATGTAGAATGGAATGATATCTTAACGTTTTGTTTGTTGTTAATTTTTTTTTAATTAATAAAAAAAATTTTTTTAAAAAATGAAGTGGGCCTTGGGCTAAGATTAACACATGGAGAACAGCAGAGCCAAAACAAACTGGGGGAAAAAATGAAGCTATAGCCTGGATCAATACATGCCTAAAGCCTGATCTAACTCTGAACTTTTCATTTACATGAGCTGATATTCCTCTTAATTTTTAGCCAATTTGAGTCAGTATTGAAGCTGGTACTAACGGTATCCCTATTTTACCTATTAAGAAACAGGTATAAAGCTGTAAAATAATTTGCTCACAGTCACAGCAAGGAAGGGGCCCAGCTGAATTCCACCCTAGATTCTATAAGTGCTCTTAATCATTGTGCTATACTTATTTAAGTATGTTCAAGTCCTGTGAGTACAACATTTTTTTCCCCCTCAGGTAGCCTTTGCTAACTGCAAAACTAACAGCCCAGGAGTACAACATTTTAATATATAGTTTGCAAGGTTGGGAGCCAGGAAATCTGTTTTACAGCTTGGTATAGCAGAAAGAATGCTCTACCTAATAGCTTTGTGACTTGGGCCAGATACCATGCTTCTTTCTGCCCCAGACATAATAGTATCTGCCTCTTAGAAGGAGGAAAGCATTATACAGGTAGGCATTATTATTTTCTGTTCTTTCTAAATAATTTTAGTAAGGGGGCATTTGCGGTTGAGTAAATCCACAATAAACCTTCTTATAGAATATCATCAAGCAGCCAGTAAATTTTAGAACAACCAATTGTTTGCAGTCAAATGGACATTTAAAAAAATTGGCTTGGATGCATACAAATTTTATGCCACTGACAAGTCATAAAAGGAAGTAATTATTTAATACGAATCATCTCACAATACTTTTATGGTGACAGGTAAGATAATATTTTTCAAGTACCTACAATTACCCTACTGCAAAACCACACAAATTCTGAATAATAATGCAAATAGGTATTTTAATAAGCAATTTGAAAATTCTAAACATGAAAAATATTTAAGAAAAAACACATTGTTTTAAAATAGTTTTAATTACACCTACCATGTCTGCAGAAGAACTGAATAACCACTTTGCACTTATCAGTTCTGGTGAATATTATACACTTCTCTACATTTCTTTCAAGGGAATTCAGACATCTAAAGATGGGCAGAAGTGACTGCAAGACAAATACATTACAGAGCAGCACATACTTAATATAGTTGTTTAATTAGTAAAAGAAAACTAACAAAGAGGAGTACGTATAATCAGAAATAAATAGATTTGTCCTGCATGTCATTTAAACCAAGTGTGGAGTACGGGAAAGATGTTTTGTCCTACCTAATGAATATTTATACACAACAAGAGAAAACAAAGACCACTTATGTTTACCTTCATTCCCAATTTGCAATTTAGGCTCAATGTTGTGTTATTATCATTCATATCCACTGAGGTTGACCATCGATAATGTTGAAAAAACAAAGGAGAGAAGAAGATGCAGCCATAAGCTGATCGACAAGAATTCACAGATCTTAGAGAAAGCTGAAAAAAAAAAAAGAAAAGAAAAATAGCTACTTGGAGAAAATAAATTTTCTTTAAATGATAGTTCATTTCATTTACTCAAAACCCCCATTCTGTTTAACATCACAGTTAAATGTGTTCAAATAAGGCCATGGGATGCTCACTATGGTCGGAATATATAGTGCGTACTGAACTTGCATATGTATACACATATGCTTTCATGTCCATATTGAGTACATATATCTTGCATTTTAGTGGCCTACCGGGGCCAGATAAGTTAAGAATTAACTTAAATGAGTAGTATGGCAGAAAGTGATACAAAAGAGAGAAAAAGAGGTAACAGCAAACTGGCATTCTCCTACCCTAACCACAGAAACCATGACTCGGCTTCAGCCAACTGCTTCCTCTTGGGAATGCAGTTCCAAAATCATCAGGTCTTCTAATCTTTCAAGAGAAGTAGAAAATTCCAATTTTTTATGTGGCCTCTCCCAAATTTTAAATGTTTGGAAATTATTTCAATTTAAAAAAAAACAACAACAACATGGTATAGGCCTTGCAAAAATACTACCACAGGCCATATCCAAACTTTTGGCCACCAATTAGTGACTTTCAGTTTATATAAATTATGTTTATGTGATTTTCAAGTTTACCTTGTTGTAGATATATTTAGATATGTAAAACGAAGATGACCAGTGAAAGGGATAATTCCAATTTCTGGATTTCCTAGTTAACTCTCAATCTGGAGAGGGATCTTTAAACATCTTCTTTCGCCTTAATAAGTGGCCAATTAGTCAATTTTCTTACTTACACCTCTTTCAGATGGATCCAGCCACAGCTCGTCACTAATTCGTGATAGAGCTTGGACTGCCTTCCCAAAGACTGTGGAGAAAAAGAAAGGTGCTGTTTACATTTTTTCTAACAATAAAATCAAATCATGGAACTACTGTAGCTTTCAGAGGACTCAAGATAAATTCATAAAGAACGGGATCTTAGCCTAACATTACATTGTTTTAAGAAATATAGTACAAAACTCTTGGAAAAATGCCAGACACATAGTAGGAGCTAAAAAAAAAAATGCATAATGAGTGCATGAAATGATAAAAAAAAGTGTTGCAAGAAACTACTGTGGCAAACCAGTCTAAAAACTATTGTATTTTTAAACTTGGTTTAAACAAATTTTGCCAAAAAAAAGAGGGGGCAGGGAGTTAAAACTTAGCATGGAAAGGATGATTGGATGGTTTAATAAACTTCACAGAAGGCAAAATAAAAACAAATTTTGTGAGGAAATTAGTGGTAGCCAAGCTACATCTCTGATTTTTTAGAGTATCATGGAAGATACCACACTTTCCTACCAAAGACACTTAGATGCCCTATCAGAAAGAAAGGGTAGGGATGGATGAAATGTTTTGTCTAACCTAGTAGGACACTCTTAACTTTCTTATGAATTACGACTAAATTTAAAAGATGGAAAACAGATACAGGACACAATGTTACAATAAAAGTGAATGGCCAGGAGCCATCCCATCAAGATGGAAGAGCAAGATGCTTCAGGGCCCTTGCTGAAGCTTTGAACAACCAGCAAAAACTGAAAGAAACATCTTCCTCAAAGCTCCAGAAAACAGTTAAAGTATTGCAGTAATAGGCCAAGCACTGAATCCAGAAAAAGGATACTTAAATATGGTAGAAATCTCATGGTAATAGGTTGTCCCCTCCCTCATCCCTCACCAGCTTAGCATGGAGCCCAGCTGCACTCTCACAGAACCCTGGTCCTGGTTCCTAAGGGAATATAGTGACCCTCAAGTACATATTGGGAGCATGTATGCCTGGCCCAATCTGTCTCATGGTGGCCTGAGGGACTTGCTATCTCAGAACTTGCCCTGTGTATAGAAGGTGACTCACCTAGGGCTCCTACAGAATACAGTAGAAGAGCAGACTGCCTGGGACAAGGGAGGCTGACTGTGGCACATGCAGGGCAGTGCCCACAACTATGAGGAAACAGTTTTCTAGGGAAGAGTTGACATTTGTAACAGTATACATGGGGGAAGTCCTACAGCTACATGTGCAAGCCTAAAACAAGACACATGCCCAAAAGGACCAGGGAGGCCCTTTTACTTTGGCTGGGAGGTATCCTCTCATTGTTAGAAGAAGAGCATTTGTATCGGTCAACCTGAAAAGATTAGGAGAAAAGGTGTTTGCTTGCTTGCTTCAAGTTAATAAGACATGAATACACGCATCCAAGAAACTCAACAAACTCCAAAGAGGACAAACCCAAATGGACCCACACAATGACATATTATAATCAAACTGTTGTGAGCCAAAGATAAAGAGAGAATTCTGAAAGCCAAATGATAGCAGTGGGCTACATAGAAGGGAAACTCAGTAAATTAGGTACCAATTTCTCATTAGAAACCATGAAAGACAGCAATGAGATTATATATTTAAAGTGCTGAAAACAAAAAATTCTAAATCCAGCAATACTGTCTTTCAAAAATGAGGGAGAGATATATCTGACAAGGGTTTAACATTCAAAATATAAAAATAACTGCCACAACTCAATAACAATAAAATGAACAACCCAATTTAAAAATGGAAAAAAAAGACTTGAATAGGCATTTCTCCAAAGAAGGTAGACAAATGGCCAATAAACAAATGAAAAGATTCTCAGTGACATTTGGCATCAGGGAAGTGCAAAGCAAAACCACAATGAAAGACCATTTCATATGAGTGAATGGCTACTACTGAAAAATGGAAAAGAACAAGTGTTGAAGAGAATGTGAAGAAATAGGAACATTTGTTCATTGTTGGTGGAAATGTAAAATGGTGCAGCCACTGTTGCAATAGTTTGGCAGTTCCTCAGAAGTTAAGTTTAGAATTATCATATGATGTGGCAATCCCACCAGAAAAAATTGAAGGCAGGGACTTGAACAGTTATTTGCATGATGATGTTCATTGTGGCATTATTCACAATTGCCCAGAGACGGAAGCAATGCAAGTGTCTATCAACCAACAAACAGATAAACAAAGTATGATACATACACACAATGAGATTTTTTAAACATTTTTAATTGTGCAATATAACATATACACAAAAAAGGTAATAGAATTTAAAGTACAATTTTAACAGGTAGTTATAGAACAGATTTCAAAGTTTGGTATGGGTTACAATTCCACAATTTCAGGTTTTACCTTTTAGCTACCCTAAGACACAAGAGACTAAAAAGAGATTAAAAAGAAATATCATTATAACGATACAGTAGTCATACTCATTTGTTAAATCCTAACTTCTCTGTTATAATTCCTCCTTCTCTTTTGCTCCTTCTCCCAGTTTTTAGAGGTATTTGGGCTATGCCCATTTTAATTTTTTCATGTTGGAAAGGGGTTGTTACAATATTGTTACAATATTACAATATTGTTACAATATTGTAACAATATGGGATAGGGGAATGGAACTGGTTGATGTTCTTGGAGAGACTGGCATCTCTGGTTTTTAGGACTTATCTGGCCTAGGAACCATATGAAGGTTTTAGGTTTCTGAAAAGTAAAGTTAATGAATGAAACTTTTGTAGAATCTCAGATAGAGCTCTGTGTGTTCTTTAGGGTTAACAGGAATGACAATGGTTGGGGTTTGGTAAACTGTTGTAATTAGCAATATCTAGCTTAAGCTTGCATAAGAGTAGCCTCCAGAGTAGCCTCTCCACTCCATCTGAACTCTCTCAGCCACTGGTACCTCATTTTGTTACATTATTTTCCCTCTTTTGATCCAGAAAGCATTGTTGATCCCATGGTGCCAGTGCCAGGCTCATCCCTGGGAGTCATGTCCCATATTGTCAGGGAGACATTCACCCCTGAATGTCATGTCCCATGTAGGGGCAAGGGTAATGATTTTCCTTGAGGAATTGAGCTTAAAGAGAGAAAGGATGCACTTGAGCAACAAAAGAGGATTCTGGGAAGCAACTCTTAGACATAATTATAGGCAGTCTTAGCTTTTTCACTACAAAAATAAGTTTTATAAGGACAAGCCTCAAAATCAAGGGCTTGGCCTATTTTCTTGGGAGTCCCTAATGTTTGAGAGAGTACCAGGGGTTTCCCAGGTGGAAAGATTAGTAGTTCTATATATTTTTTGTCCAGTTCTCAAGGTACTCTATCAAGGTACTCTATCTAATTATCAGCCCACCATAAGGTGGGATGTATCTGGGTATTATACTAAGCTATACTGAATTACAAGGCCTTGTTCCTGTTCTGAGCTCCATGTGTTTGGGTCATTTAAATGAGCTCCAGGCAGGTTGATTTAGATCCTGTGTTACAAAAGATTTAGGTTCTAGACATAAGAAACCTCTCTGCCTTTGGTCTCGTACAGTAGGTGAAGCTCTAGAGTACATACAACATCATCCTTTGCCCTATATTTTGATTTATCTTAGTCCCAACCAAATCGGTTTCATTTTTATCTCTAACTGAAGCCTGACCTCTTTTTTCGTTACTTTAACAGCTGTTGTATGTATCAGTGCTGATTTTCAGAGCCACACTTCACTTAGTTGTATAATCATTAGCACTCTCAATTTTAGACAATTTTCATTGGTTCAAAAAGACAACCGAAAAACACAGCCTCATCAAATATCAAATCTAAACCTCCCCTTATCCCTTGTCCCTCTCCACCCCCCACCCCAATTATTTACGCTTGGTATAGCTGTGGTACTATTGATGTCTTCCTGTTAACTATAGGCCATAGCATGCAAGATTAGTGTCCCCCTATACTCCTTGTATTCGTTTGTTAAAGCTGCTGGAATGCAATATACCAAAAATGGAAAAGCTTTTATAAAGGGAATTTATTAAGTTACAAGTTTACAGTTCTAAGGCCATAAATATTCCAAACTAAGGCATCCAGAGACAGATACCTTGGCTCAAGGAAGACTGATCTGGGAAGGCACGTGGCTGCCATCTGCTGGTCCTTGTTCCGGGTTAGTTGCTTTCACTTCTGATGCCAGTAGTTTCCTAAGTCTCTGTGGGCCTTCACTTAGCTCCTCTGGGACACAACTCTGGGTTCTGGCTTGCTTAGCATCTCACTGGAAGGCACATGGCAAGGTGTGCTGGGCTCTACCCATGTCTAGGCATCTGTTCTCTCTGTCGGCACTCCAAGCATCTCCAAATATATGTGTCATTATCAGCTCAGAAGCAACCGTTCTCCAAGCATCTGCATCTGAGGTTTCTCCAAAATGTTTACCCTTTTAAAATACTCTAGTAAACTAACCACAGCCCACCTTGAATGGGTGGAGTCACATCTCCATCTAATCAAAAGGCCACACCCACAACTGGGTGTGCCACATCTCCGTGGAGATAATCTGATCAAAAGTTTCCACCCTGCAATGCTGAATCAGAATTAAAAGAAACAGGTGCTCCACAAGATTGGCTCAGGATTAAAACGTGGTCTTACTGGGGAACATAATAGTTTCAAACTGGCCCACTCCTCTATTGTTGACTCTTTGTACAACAGCAAACCTTTGAGGTAGTTCTTGCAAGAACTTAATTATAATTGTAGAGTTAATTGGTGGGATACATGACTCTACACAACCCCTTTCAATCCTATTCACCTTCAATATGGCCATATTACTTACAAACCCACTAACGAACTACTTTTACTTCTATCCATTCCCTAACATTTAAGTTCATCCTCATTGGGTGTCTGTTTACCCATCTTTAGCTTCTGTGTAACTCTAGGTCCCCAATATTCTACATTGTAAGCCTCTGTGTTTACCTTTACCAGAGTCATAATAATGAACTCATACAGTATCTATCCTTGTGTCTGGCTTATTTAACTCAGCATTATATTCTCGAGTTTCATGCATGTTGTCATATGCTTCAGGATCTCATTACTGCTACGTAATATTCCATCATATGTGCATTCCACATTTTGTTTATCCACTTTGTTTATGACTTCTAACAATGGGAATTTATTATTTACAGTTGGAGGCTAAGAAAAATATCCAAATTAAGGCATGATCAAGGCAATGCTTTCTTCCTGAAGACTGGCTACTGGCAATCCTTAACTTCTTTGCCACATGGCAAGGCACAGGGGTATCTGCTGGTCTCAAGTCCCTTCTCTTTCAGGTTTCATTGCTTTCAGTTTCTTGCTTCTGTGGCTTTCTTTTTCTTTGTCTGAGTTTCATTCTCTGACAAAGGACTCCAGCAAGAGGATTAAGACAAAGACAAAGGATTGGGCCATGCCTTAACTGAAGTAGCCGTATGAAAAGTTCCTACTTAAAACACTTTTATACCCACAGGGGTGGATCAACTTTAATAAACTGATTTTCTGGGGTACGTGCAGTTTCAAACTACCAGGCTCCACCTTGTGGACCCCCAAAAGACACATTCTTTCTATATGGAAAATATATTCATTCCATCACAATTACCCAAAAGCCTCAAGTCACTTCAGTAACAATGCTAAATGTAATGTATCATCATAGGTGTGGTCTGTCCTGGGGCACAATTCCTCTCCCTCTGTGGACCTGTAAAATTTCGAGAACAATATCTGCTTCCAACATACAAATTAGGGACAGTTCTAAAATGAACATTTCCATTCCAGAAGAGAAAAACTGGAAAGAAAACAAGGGTCATGTGTCCCAAACAATTCTGAAACCCTGCTGGTCATACTTCATTAAATTTCAAGGTCTAAGAGTCACCTATGGAATGATGTTTTGTCCCCCTAGACAGTGCTTGCACAGCAGCCATGCTCTCCCCGAATACCGGAGTGCTGCTCTCTCCAAATGCTGGGGTGAAGTTCCGACCTCATCAAACACTGGGATGATGACCAGATTCTCCATGATCCCCCAGGCATCTGAGAAATCAAGAATGGTACCACTTGCCCTGTATAAGGTGGAAAGCTCATCCCCTCCAAGTGCCAGGGTAACTCACCTTTTCCATACATATGGGTGGGCTCACTCTCTTGATCGGAGAGGATATCTTTGGTGCATACCTCAGATTCCATGGTTATGCCTTTGAAGTCATTTTCCCTTCAATCTGTCCCTTTTAGTCCAAGCTGCCAATGGTTCCGTTCATACAGACTTTGCAAAAAGCTTGTTTCACATATAGTACACAGGGGTCCAAACCAACAGACAGAAGAACTTTCCACAAATCCTTTCTGGTTAACTGTGTTTCCATTCCTGCTTGCACTGAAATGGCTGACTGGTTCCTTGTTCAGTTAAACCCTCACATAGAACGCTATTCTCTGGGGATTTGCTTTGCAGAAACTCAGAATTTTCCAAACCATTCATTTCTGGTTTCTTTGTGTTCTGCAGTTCAGTTCTCAGTGTATCCCTTTCTTTTCACATTTTACTATAAATGGCAAAGAGAAACCAGGCTACAGTTTCCACATTTAATTCTGAATCTCCTCAGCTACATATATAAACTCACTTTCAAATTATGCCTTCTATCTGACATCAGTACTCAATTTTGCTAAGTTCTCTGCCATTTTAAAATAAAGATTGCCCTTCTTCCAGTTTGCAACATATTCATCATGTCTGTTTAAGGCCTTATCTGAAGTAGCTTTCGTGTCCATATTTCTACCAGCAGTCTCTTCAAAGCAGTCTAAGCCTTTTATGTCAATCAGCTAACAATTCTTCCAATCTCTACCCATTAAACCAATTCCAAAGCTGTTTTCATATTTTCGGTATTTGCAGTAGAAGCACCCTACTCTTCTGGTACCAAAAACAGTTTCCAAGGCTGTTTAAAGCAGGTACTATGAAATGGGTTAGCTTTTAACAATATGAATTTATTAGTTTACAGTCAGGCTGAGCAAACCATCCAAATCAAGGCATCATCAAGGCAATGCTTTCTTCATAAAGGCTGGTTGCCAGTGATCCTTGACTCCTCTGCCCCATGGCAGGGCACATAGCAATGTCTGCTGATCTCTCCCTTATCTTCTGAGTTTCCTTACTTTCATTTTCTTGCTTTCACAGCTTTCTCTCTCTGACTTTCACTCTCTTATAAAAGATTAACTTTAAGAACATGATTTTGGGGAGTACATACAGCTTCAAACCACCACTTGGGGAGGGGAAGGGTATACTGAAATTCTCTGTATGGGGTTTGTATTATTTTTGTAACAGACCTATAAGTTTGAAAGTATTTCAAAATTGAAAGTTAAAAAAAAAAAAGGGAAAAGTATAAAGAAGGAAAGGTAATTCCAGAACATAAAATCAGATTACAATGCTTCAAAAGCACAACTGTGTACATTGAGAAAGATTGGTTGGAAAAAAGAGATGACATTTGTCCATTTTTACCACTCTACATTCACCACTCTTCTCTAGAGCTGCCTGATACAGCCCATTCATTTATTCATTGCTTATTTATCAGCACCTACTGTCTCCCAAGTGCAACCTAAGACATTTGGATACAGCAGTGAACAAGACAGGTATAGTTCCTGATCTCATAGCCTTTACAATCTAGGAGAGAAAAACAAAATTAAGCAATCATTCAAATAATTACTTATTGATAACTGAGCTGCACACTGCAAAACAAAAATTTCCAGTGCTCTGAGAAGGAACAACAGGGGGGCTTGTTCTCCCTCCTCCTGTTCACACTAATTGCATACATGTCCTCAATACACGGGCAGCCTGCAACACAAGAGACCTTTACTCTTCTAAACAGAGACTTTCTGGCATAATTTACAGTTGTAAAATGTAATTTATAATGAAAATAATGGAAACGTGCATTTCCATTTCGTTGCGAAATAAACCCTATGAGGGTGGCGCCGTTATCCCCGCACTTCATAGACAACTAAGGCCCAAAGGGATTTAGTGTCTTGTCCGAGATCATACATTAGGAAGTGGTAGAATCCGGAATCAAAACAAGGTCTATGCTTTTATCACAGCACTAAGATGCTTCTACTTTCCAAGGCACTATTTTTTTCTCCCGACCCTTCCCAACTCAGTTCTGATCCCAAGTTTGAGGCCTGCAACCTAATTTCTGTCCCGATGGTGCAATTTCGCTTCCTCAGAGACACCACCCATATTAAATAATATGCATCAATAAAAACAGGCCTCATCCTCTCCTTAGAAGCTACCAGGGCACTGGTATCAGGTGGGAGATGGCTGTGGTCAGGTCTTGGAGCTGCGCACAAAAGAAAGAAAACGACGAGCAGACGCCCACATCATCTTAGGCTTTCCCCACTCTACGAAAGAAGGCAGAAAAGCCTCTCCACCTTTCACCTGACTGCCGCTCATCCAACACTTCATCATGGTTACGAGCCCTAAGCGAACCGAGCCGCAAGGCACGCCTCAGCTCGACGGCCACAGGTGCCCGGATGCGGCCCGCGCTATTTGAAGCTCGGCTATCTCACGCTCCTCCCTCACTTCCCTCAAATCCTGAAGAGCAGTTTTGCTTTTCGGTGGCTAATGGCCTGTGCGGGCCTCCGTTGGGCGGTTTCCTGTCTACCTCGTTTTTCATTGGTTGTGGGCGAAGTGGGCGGATCCCGAGTTGCCTGAGGAAGAGGGCGGCGGCGGTTGTGGTGACTGAGCGGACCCGGGTGACAGGATGGTGAGGACGGCAGCTAAGGCGACAGAAGCCTGGCTCTCCGGCCCTCCGCCGGGAAGCTGCGCCGTTGGGGGCTGCGGGGAGTCTCGGGGCAAAGGCTTTGGCCATCCCGGTGGTTTTGGTGGACGCGGCTCGGGCCCTGGCTTGGGAAGGCCCAGAGGGAAGGCGAGGGAGGAAGGAAGAGGCCACCCCTCGGTGTGGCGGCCGCTGGTCTTGCACCGCCGCCCTCGAAGCCAGTGGACGTCCGAGGGGGAAATGGGGGGGCTTCTCAGCTGCTCGTCCTGTCACGAGACCCTACGCCCGAGCTTGGGAACACCTTTGGGCCTGTACCACAATCGTCCCCATGAAAGGGGCACATTCCCCTCCGTTTCCAGACGTTTTCCTACTTCACCCCGTCAGTAAAAGCTCCTCTCGCTCAGGCGGTGTGCACTCCGATGTCTCGAAAGCGGGCCTCGCGTGCAAAACGGGAAGTAGTGAGCAGAATTCTCTGTCCTTTTAAGTTTGCCGTCTAGGGAAAGGTTTGATAAAAAAGCACACCTGAAATAATGTGCAACTAATGTTGAGATGTCGTAGCTTGCCCTCAGAGGCTGGATGTGTCCCATAAAATTGCTGGGAGTCCTCGTTTCCTAAGTGTGCTGATTCTTTAATCGTCTGTGAACTCCCCGAAATTATTTGGAAGAACTCTCCGAAGTTATCTGGAAAATTTAGTGACTAGGTACGGTTTTCTAGGAAGAGGCCAGTGTTGACTCCAAGGGATAGTTGGAGCTTTACCTCAACCTTTCATAAGACTTGCCCAGCCAGCTCAGGACCCATCACTCCTTCACCTCCAATAGATTGCTACCTCTAAAACTTCATAAAAATTCAGGAGCTGTTACTGGAGAAGGCCCGCAACTGTCATCAGATTTTAAAGGGGCCCTTTAAAGAAGTTAAGAACTCCCTAAAAGGAGCTCTGATTATCTTGGTGTTTTTTTAATGAGGTTAAATGTAAAGGGGCTTCTCGCTCCTTTGCATTTTTAAGATTACCACGATTCTGCGGCAGTCTTTTCACGTATAAAACTGACAGCTAAAGATTTGTGCTGTATGGTGTGTGTGTGTGTGTGTGTGTGTGTGTGTGTGTGTGTGTGTGTAGGGCTTTAATCCCACTTTTGATTTGCTTCTAAACGGACTGCAATTATGCAGTTTAACTTGGTCCCCCAGGCACTATGGAGCCAGTAAAGAAGTGTTTAGAAGTCGTTGAAATTTATACTATTTGAAATATCTTCCCAGTTATTGGGACAGCAAATCCTTTGTGACATTTCTATTTAATTTTGAGATAGTTATCCAGAGGAGGGGACGTAATTACCTGACATGTGGTTCTATACCCATTTTTCCAAAGTTGTTTTAAGACGTGACCACACTTTTTTAGGATAGTTGTAATGGAGCATCACTTTTCATGTGAATTAAAAAGAATTGGTTAAAATTAGCATTAGTCGATTCTTTTATTATTAAAAACATTTTATTTGCAAAGGATACGTTCCTCACGTAATATAGTGTCCAGAGTCTATGGGCAGCCAATTCAGGTGTGGAGAAGGTCCAGTTCTAGCTGGAGTAATGTCTTTACCATCTTTAGTTGGCGACTTTTGTCTTCATCCTCTTTAGTTGGCAACTTCATCATTTGATAATGTATTCATAATGCTGTTAGATCCTCTGTAAAAAAAAATAATGACCTAACTGTAGCATAATTTTCCAACAGATAGAATTTTAAACATAAAATAATCAAAATCAATATACTTGAGGAATGACTCAGTTCTAAGAATCCAGAAAATTTTAGGCTTCACTTAAGCAATTGCTAATGAGTTTTGCAAATTGTTTTATAAAAACGAAAGGGATGGAAGTCAATGTGAAAAACAGAATTAGGAAAAGTAGAAAAAATTGGCAAGACAATTTTTTGAAGAGTGTGTGTGTATGTCTTATTTAAAAATATAGCAAATGGTTCTTGTATTATTCTGAACAAAGCTGATTTTTAACATTTTCTTTCATAACACTCAGAAATCATTAACATTTGTTTGCATATTCATTTGGATATGGGATTTTTGTTGTTGTTCTTTTTTTTTTGGTTTGTTTCTTTTCATTGCTTTCTTTTGTTTAACATTGGTCATGTTTCACCCTTTTTTTTCATCCCCTTGTCTGCAATCAACTTCTTCATTCCACTAAGGCTGGGCACAGAGTAAGTGTCTTCTTTTAGCTCCTACTAACAATGGTGGTTGGGTGGCTGATTACTGGGTTTCTCACCCTTTTAAGGTCTATCAAATAGGAAGTAACCAAGTTCCCATGTCTTGATTGTGTTGTTTCGTTATTTGAGTTTAACAAGACTATCATTTCCAGGATCTTTTGCTATTTTTAAAAACTCTATAATCTATATCTAACCTAACCTATTGAAGTGTGGAATTTGGTCAAAGACATTCCCTAAAGTATGACATTTGTTTTGTGATACTATTTCCCCTATACCTTGGCCCTCTATAGGAAATCAGAGGATTCTGTCCTAGTAAGAATCTTTACTAATTTAAAATAATATCTGTATCATCATTCAAACAGTTATCTCTTTAGACTGCTAATATTCTGTGTACACTTGGGGATATTCCACAATACTTTACAAAATTTAGTCATCAGTCGTTATAAAATACCATGACTTCCTAATGTTCTTTCTAGCACGTTAAGTCTGAACGGCTTATTCATTATTGGCCCCAAACATTTTCAAACTGTTGTAGACATATACCCTTTTATGAATTTGGGGTTCTTTTTTTTTTTTAATATAGAAATGTATTTTTTACCTTTTTCTCAAATGCCAGCTTCCCACATTAACTATGTACTTCAATCCATATCTGAAGGGATCCCCCTCTAAAGATGAAGATTGTTCTGTCTCCAGGTACTTTTATATTGATTGCCAATGAGGGTGGAAACTTCGTGGTGGTTTTAAATTGTACAGACGTTTTGTCCACTAAGATCTGGATTGAAACAATATAGGCCATTGAGTAAATAACAACTGAAACTATAAAGAAGAAACTTATTTAACAATTTCTTTTAAAGTGTGCTTAATTTGTAACCTCCTGTTATTTGAATTACTGTATGTCCTCCTAACAGTTCCTTTCCTTTGCAATCATTTTGGTTTTTATTGCAAAATGTATCAACCGTAATTGCATTTTAATTTCCCACTTTAAAAAATTAATTCACATTTACGAAGTCTGTGGTGGCAAAACTATTTCCTATTTTATCCTGTTTTAGATATTTAGTGTTTTTTTGATAATATTAAGGAAAAGTCATGTCTTCTTCAAAAGCAGTTTAAAAGACATGTATATTTATTGAAGGGGGTTTTATGTGGGAAAACATCCTGCCATAGAGTTAAGGTGCTTATGCTAATCAACATGAAATTGATTCCATTGTCCTTTGGAAGATAGATATTTTGAAATAACCGTTTGACAATATTTTTGATAAGTGGGTAAATTAATAATATTTCTATGTCAAATCTTAGAATTTTCAAATTTCACAGCACTGGGCTTTTTTGTTTTTTCTATTTACAAGTAAAATTTATTTTTTGTCGTCTGAGACTATGTTGCAACTCTTAAATCATCTACCTGCTAAAGTTATCATTTATTTAACCAATCTCTTTTTTTTAAATGCTCTAAGTCACAAGAAAGATTGTGAAAATGTTATTTTATAATTTGAGAACTATAATGAGGGCACATAGGCAATTTGATCTAGATGACATGTGACAGAAAGTAAGGATTTTTAATAATGAAGGAAAGATAAGGTAGCAAAGATAATTTAAAAGCAAAAATAATTCAAAAGAGTGTTGAAACTCTTTGAAACATTGGCTGTTTTTATACCTCTGTGATGTATGGTTAGTAGTTTTAAGTAACAAATATTGTAATTTTTGGTTACCATTCTTCCAAATGTTTATCAGTCTAATAAGCATAAATTACAGAAATAACTTTTTTCTCAATTATTATATTTTTAACAATTCCTTTTATTTATGTTCTTGAAATTTATGTGTGGTTTTCACACTACAGCTGCAGAAATGTGAATATCCACATCAGTCTTCAAAAACACCAAATTCCTTAGGCCCCAGAAGTATATTTTTCATTTTGCAAATTTTTTATTCAGTGTAATTTATAGGTTTCTAAATGAATCCCTTTAGAATGCTTAATTTTATCTTTGGTAAATAGATTGATTACCTATATTGTGTATATACACCCGTTTCTAACCAAGGTAAAATAAGATTGTTTCATTACAGAGTCTGTAACAGAGTGTGTGCTGTTCATGATAGGAACTGGATGGTGAATGTCTGCTCTCTATTTGCTTCTGGAGTCTCTGATGCATTTCATTTAATGGGAGAGTCTGGAGGGTGAATAAGGACGTGTAACTAAATTGTTACATTCTGTATATTGTTTTGACATCATTTTACCATTTCATCTTGTCTTACTTTGATACTTTAAAGTTGGTGTTGGTATTAGGAGATCTGCACATCCCACACCGGTGCAACAGTTTGCCGGCTAAATTCAAAAAATTGCTGGTGCCAGGAAAGATTCAGCACATTCTCTGCACCGGAAACCTTTGCACCAAAGAAAGTTATGACTATCTCAAGACTCTGGCTGGTGACGTTCATATTGTGAGAGGAGACTTCGATGAGGTAATGTATTCAGAATGTTTCCCTTACTTGATTCTTATATATGTAAGCTTTATCCTTTAGACCAGGGTTTCTCAACAGTTAAGGCCTTTCTTTTTTATTATTATTTTCCGAATATAAAGTCATATTATTGAACATATTTTTCAAACTGTACATGTCCCTTCCTTACTGTTTTAAAATCACTGATTTAGACTATCCAATAAACATGTGGAATACGTGTTCTAACTAAATATATTGGTGCTGAGTGTATTAGTTTCTGAGGGCTGCAGTAACACATAAGCTCAAGCTGGTAGTCTAAAACAACAGAAACTTATTCTGTCACAGTATAGAAGCTAGAAGTCTGAAATCAAGGTGTCAGCAAGGCCATGCTCACTCTGAAGGCTCTAGTGGACACTCCTTCATTGTCTCTTCCTAGCTTCTGTGGGTTGCTGGCAATCCCTAATGTTCATTGACTTATGGTTGCGTCATTCCCATCTCTACCTCTGTCTTCACATTTCTCTCTTTCCTCTGTGTCTGTGTCTACTCTGTGTTTACATGGGTTATTTATTTATTTATTTTTTATAATAATAAAAGCTAAAATTTATAGAAATCATACATGTGACAGATACTTGCACAGTACTTCACATATACAAACTCATTTAATCTTTGCAATAACTCATCAAGGAAGGTATTATTGTTAATTTACATTTTATAGATTAAAAAAACAGCTACAGAAGGGTTAAACATTTTGCTCAAGCTTTCAAAACAGGAGGACAAAACATCTCAAACTGCCCAACATGTGATGCCACAGTTGACCATAACATACTGCCTAAAAAGTTGTAAAATTATAAGGTGTTTCTCAAATGCAATCTAATTTAGAAAATAGAGAATTTGGAAGACTAATGGTGATACATCTGAGGCAACAGGCAATCTAGCAAAGAGAAAAATGTCTGGAGTTGCCCAGAATCCTATATGCCCAACATTCAGTGTAGATATTCCTATAACACCATGCAGCTTCTCTGGCTATTAAATTGTATCACATAACCCATAGTATAGGATCCTATGTTAACTACATTATATACAGATCCTCATTCTGATGTAGTATTTATCATAGTCATCATCAAAACTAAGTTAAGGACTTTCATTTCATATCCTCAATTCCTCCCTTTCTCTCAGTCTCCAACTCCAGTACATTTGCAGCAAGGTTTGTTGATTCTGTTTCCAAAACTACTCCTTACATTTTCCGCAGCTGTGCACATCCTGATTTGAGCCACAAACATCTTTCTTCTAGTCCATTAACTGTCTCCCTCTGGTTTCTTTGTGATGGTTAATTTTATGTGTCGACTTGGCTGGGACATGGGTTATTTTTAATAAGGATTCTAGTCATTAGATTTAGGGCCCATCCTAATCCAGTATGTCCTTACTTTAACTTATCTGATTTTAACTGCAAGGACCCTATTTCCAAATACAGTCACATTCCCAGGTACCAGGGAATAGGACATGAACATATTTTTTCTGGGACCCACTACACTGAATAAATTTAGCTTTATTCAGTTACTAAGTTTTGTAGTGCTGTTCCCTATATCAAGGGTTGACTATCAAGGGGCATGAGGGAATTTGGCAGGGAGGTGGGGGGAGTAATAGAAAAATTCTGTATCTTGATTTTGGTAGTTCTTATTCAACCATCAGCATTTGCCAAAATTCATTGATTTGTGTTTAAAAAGGGTGATTTTACTGTATGTAAATTATGCCTTGGTAAAACAGGCTTTAAAGAAAAAGAAAGGAATTCTGGGCTTTCAACTTTGCTCATTAGCTAAAAATGAGACATTAGGCAAATTACTTATTCTTTCTGAACCTTAGTCTCTTCATATGCACAATTTGATTGAATAAGATGATTTTTAAGATCCCTACCAATGCTAGAAATTGTATGATTTAGCATGAGTAACCTGATTCCAATATGAAAATTCTATTTTGTATTTCTGGGCCTATAAGCTTTTTCATAAATTGTTTAGCCTGGTTGGTGCTCTTTAGTGGGGTTCCTTTATACCAAGCCAAACAGGCATAGTGTCTCTACTTTTTTAGTGGATTTAAAACATCTTTTGGAAAAAAAGAAAAAAAACATCGTTTGAAAAAATGAGAGGGAGAGTGGAGGTAAAAGATAGGGTCATGAGAAGGGAAGTGGCCAGCTTCTTGTCAATAATTAGCATGCAGCTCTAATTTGTTAGAAATGAATATGGCCTTCTAATAGTTAACAGGAAGACAATAGTACCACAGCACTACCAGGGGCAACTAAGTGGGTAGAGTGGAATAAGTGATAAGAGGTAGTTTTGATTTAACAGTTGGTGAAATTGTATTTGCTGGTTCGTTGTCATTTTGGACAAATGAAAATTGTCTAAAATTGAGAGTGCTGCTGATTATACAACCAGACAAAGATACTATAAAGCATGGTTTATTTTGGACGTTATCCATGATGCCAAATAGATAGAGGGAGCCAAAGAATACAGTGGCTGAAGAGTACAGTGGCAAATGGTGATCCACTTACATGATGGAATTTTTGATGGGGCTACAAAAAGGAAAAACATTGAGGGACACACAATGAACTGAATAAATCTTGGGGACCATGGGCTGTGCAGAATGGGCCAGAAACAAAAGAACAAATATGCTAAGGTCTCTCTCAGAAAATACTTATATAAAAAGAAGAGAGCCTGGATTGTGGGCCTCTATAGCAGCCATATTTGGTCTGAAGTTGTGGATATATTTCTGGAGTCTGAGACACTGAGCTAAATAAGCTGATATTTCCCTGGAATTTTGAATAGCTCTGTGACACATGGGTCGCAGAAATGGAGTGCTGCAGACCTGAAAGTTTAGCATAGCTATATATACAGTTGAAATAACTGAGAAAGAGATCAGGCCTCAGTTTAAAACCAAGTCACTCTGGCTGAGTCTAAGGTAAATAAGATGATATTGTGTGTACTCTAGACCTTCAGCTGCTATATGAGAGCAAAGGTGTAGAGATTTATTATGTCTAGAACCTAAATTTTCTGTAACACATAGTCTGAGTCAGCCTCTCTAGATAGCTCATTTAGACAGCCCAGACTCCTGGAGTCCAGAACGGAAACAATGCCTTGTAATTCTCTATGGCTTGGTGTAGTACCAGGATACATCTTAGACTATGGTGGGTTGATAATTAAAAAGTATAGGCAGAGTCCTTTGAGCATGTAAAGGGGAAATATATATATATTTAACTATTAACCTCTCCCATCTGGGAAACCCCGGGTACCTTCCCAACTATAGAGTACTCCCAAGAAAACAGGCCAAGCTCTGGATTTTGAGGCTTGCTCTTATGAAACTTTTTCTGTAGGGGATAAGCTAAGACTACTCACAATGAGGCATAAGAGTTGCTTCCAGGAAGCCTCTTTGTTGCTCAGATGTGGCGTCTCTAAGGCCAACTTTGCAAGGAAAATCATTGCCATCCCTGCTATGGTACAAGCTATTTAGGGGTGAAGCTCTCCCTGACAGCGTGAAGTGTGACTCCCAGGAATGAGTTGGCATTGGCACTGTGGGATCAACAACACCTTCCTGACCAAAAGGAGGAAAAGAAGTGTAATGAAATAAGGCATCAGTGGCCAAGAGAGATCAAGTGGAGTCAAGAGGCTGTTCTGGAGGCTGCTCTTATGCAAGCTTCAGTTAGACAGTGCTAATTGTCATGGTTTGCTAAACCCCAGTCAACATCACTCCTATTGTCTCTTAAGAGCACCTGGTGGTCAAACTGACACTCTTTAAAGGTTTCATGCACTAAGTTTACCTTCCTGGAACATAATTCCCAGAGTGTCCTAGGTCAGATAAATCCTGAAACCCAGAGGGACCATCCTTCTCCAGGTTTATCAGTTAATTACATCCCTCTATCATTCAATGTGGACACCCCTTCTCAACATGAAAAAGTCAGAACAGGCATTCCCCTAAGATCCCTATAGATCTTCCCCTAAGATCCCTGTAGAATGGGAGAAGGATTAAAGGAGGAGGAGAAGGAGGTATGACAGAGAAAATGGGATTTAACAAATGATTATGGCTCCTGAATCACTATATTAGTGTTCCTTCTAGCCTTCAGTGTTTGGAGCAGCTAGAAGGAAAAATCTGAGATGATGGAATGGCAGCCATTCCATCATCTGTTCTGTTCTGTAACTATTTGTTGAAGTGTGAATAAAAGTGTGAATAAAAGTAAATAAAAATGTGAAAAAGATTGCTTTTTTCTTTCTTTGCTTTGTATGGATATTATACCAAAAAAAAGTTTAAAAAATGTATGCGGGCTTCTTAGCAGCCAGCTTCTTGTCAATAATTAGAATATAGATTTAATTTGTTAAAGATTTATATGGGCTTCTGTTTGTCCTATGCTAAAGACATTTTCATTAATGAGAGTTAAAATTTTTTGGTTTTAATTTGCTAAATTCACAGATCCTGGAGCCTTACTAGCAGGCTTTGAATCTTGTGGTTATTTTAACCTGTGTATCAGTTTTCTCATCTGTAAAATGAGGATCATAACAGAACTTCTGTCTTAAGGTTGTTTGTTATTATATAGGTTGATATTTGTGAAACCCTTAGATAATGTCTGGCTCAAAATAAGTGTTATATAAGTTTTAGCTATCATTATTATTTTAGGCTATCAATGTAGCTATTAAAGACTGGGATGTAATTTGAATACACCCTAGCTTACTGGTCACATGCCTAGGATTCCTAGGGAAAGGAAAATAAAAAATTTTATTTTTTTATAAAAATATTCACCTATTTTGGGTCAGTAACTGTTTTCTACAGCCTTCCTAGAACAACCATATTCCATATAAATAAATTACATGATAAATCCCAGTTCACTTGGAGTAAGTTACACTTTAAGCATAGTTATAGCCTTAGTATCTCTGAGAAGAAATGAAATATTTAATGAATTTGTTGGTTGTGTGGGTACTGTGTCAAAATGCCAGTATGAGAGTGAATATTTAAGCAGGCTGCTTTTTTTAAACATTAGATTCTCTAAAAATATGTATTTATGTCTATTTATTATTTTAGAATTTAAATTATCCAGAACAGAAAGTTGTTACTGTTGGACAGTTCAAAATTGGTTTGATCCATGGACATCAAGTTATTCCATGGGGAGATATGGCCAGCTTAGCCCTGCTGCAGAGGCAGTTTGATGTGGACATTCTTATCTCGGGACATACACACAAATTTGAAGCATTTGAGCATGAAAATAAATTCTACATTAACCCAGGTTCTGCCACTGGAGCATACAATGCCTTGGAAACGTGAGTAGTATGCGTTTTGGGAATTTTTAGAGTTTTATTAAATAGTAATTGTACATGTTGCATTCCATAAAGGAGAAATGCAGTCAGTTTAGTAATTCTAGCCTTTCTGGCAATCTTCTTTTGATTTTTTTTTCTTTGAATATATGAGTAACAACCAGATTTCTCCTTGAATCCAAATTATCACCTTGAATTGAAAAGTTCAGTGCTGCTGCTTTTCAGTATAAATACTGACATTATTTTTTCTTTCAGAAACATTATTCCTTCATTCGTGTTGATGGATATCCAGGCTTCTACGGTTGTCACTTACGTGTATCAGCTAATTGGAGATGATGTGAAAGTAGAACGAATTGAATACAAAAAATCCTAAAGCCAGGCCTGTCTTGATAATTTTTTTTTCCCATTCTGCTGTTCAAATCAAGTAATTAAACATTTAAAAGCCACAAATTGTATCACTTATATTTTGCCGTATATCTTTTTCTCTGTTAATACATAATTGCTATAAACTATAAGGATATATTTAGTTTACAGTATATGATTTCTATGAAAAAATGTCCACTTTATAGTAAATGGTCACATGTTAAGAAAAGAAAAAGGTTTTCCTTCTAAGTATCTTCAAAGTTATTTGGAACTTTATTACAAAATAAGTGCATGAGGAGAAAGAATATAGATTTTCTTGTATATATTTTTCTCTTCTCCATTCAGTAAAAATGTTTACCTTTCATTTATACTTTCTCGATAATCTATGTTTAGTTAAAAAAAAAGAAAACAAAAATTAGAGGCCATCATTGTTCTTATGGCAGTTCTAAAATACATTTGACTCCTGAAGGGATAGTATTTTGTATGAATTCAGTATTGTTATATAACAGTCATAGACTATTATAACTTTCTGAGAATATACTGTTTTTACTGTTGCTATAAAAAATCAGAATTAAAAAAAAAATCAGAATTCCCCATGGCAATTTTTAACAGTCAAAAAAAAAAAAGGGACCAAATGAAATTATATGGATAAGTATTAAAGTGATGAAGTAGATGCCTTTCAGATTTCTCTCATTTCTTACAGTGTTCTGTGTCATAACGTGACCTCAGATTTTATTTTCTATTGGTTTTCTACATAATATGCCCTATTTACATTAATCAGTAGAAATTCTTTAAACTGTAGCTTTAAATTGTCCTACTTCCCATTTTTCAAGGTTTTAAAAAAAAACACTAAATTTGCAAGGAAGCACACTAGAGTGAATACATAATTTAAAGAATCTGCTCATCCATGCAGCTTCTCCCAACTTATCTAGTTAAACTGCAAGTGTTTACATGGCACTTTCCATAAAATACAGCAAATCATTGTTTCCATCTTTAAGTTGTATTTAAACAGCCAATATTTATTGAATGGCTACTTTCTGCAAGCCTGGGTAATACCTCTGTCAAATGCTATTCTATATCAGGATGTTTCAGAGTTTTTATTAGCACAAACAAGAAAATACTTGGAGAATATTCTAAATGTTGCTTTAACACTTGTAAACAGAGAATGAAGCAATCATACAATGCATTTATCAGATGTAAAGAAAAATAATTCAATTTTAAGTGACAAGAAAAATTTTAATTGCATCTAGCTAGAAATACAGGCATAAATTACACACAAACTTTATTACACAATACCATAGTATAGTGAACTACATCAAGCCAATCACATTGTTGTAAAAGTTTCTGAACAAACTGAAATTACTTAATGACTTAATGATGAATAACAACACTATCCTAAACATAGAAAGAGGACACAATCAATTCACAACTCCTTCCCACCCCCCACCTTTGGCACATTATCTGTATGTAAGTCAGTGTTTAAATTCAATACCCAAGACAAGAATGTCAAGTTAACATCAAATGTTCTCCCTGTTCTTCAATTGACATTGATTGCATGCACTTATTTAGTAAATCTTCTTCCTTTTTTTCTTCATTCATGTATGATTCAGAATAATTTGTAGAACCTGAAGGAAAATAAGAGTTTACAATGTATTTTAGAACGTTATTTTTCCTAATGATATTCAGGTGTGTATATAATTAAAACCTTCAAAATGATGTAGCTATTAAGCCTTCAGCAAAAATTGCAATTTTCAAAAATCTTAAGCCCCATCAAATCTCTTACTTTTAAATATAAGATATACAGTACTGAATTCTAGGCCATGTGTTGTATAACAAATTCTCTGTTACTAAGTCCTTTTTTCCCATTGATTTTCATGATAATATTCTCCAACAGATTTAGCCAAAATCTTTTGGTTATGAAGGTGTCAGTTGCCTATCTTCAATATTTCTTCATTTCTCTTTAAGCTTCTTCTCATCTCTCATCTCTTGGAGACCACAAGGACTTTACCCCTACTTGGAATTTCTCCTGCTTTTTGGAACCAGTCTTACCTTCTCCCCTACCTTAGCTCTTCTTTCTTGGATAGGCTTAGGATGGAATTCAGTAGGCCTAAGTCCTGACTTCCTTATGGCAATAATTTTAGGAAATTATTTAAATTTTATTTAATGCTTTCCACTTTATCAATTGTGAGGGATACTTTCTTCCTTTTCACTTTTTTATCTTGCAGTATTTGTATTATGTAGAATGTTTGCAAGCTTGGATTTTTCTGAGTTACATCTGTAAAATCTGGTCATACCTGCTTGGCTTACA
Source organism: Myrmecophaga tridactyla (assembly GCA_004026745.1). Classification (NCBI taxonomy): domain Eukaryota; kingdom Metazoa; phylum Chordata; class Mammalia; order Pilosa; family Myrmecophagidae; genus Myrmecophaga; species Myrmecophaga tridactyla. The sequence continues at coordinate 24,580 of PVIY010021727.1, forward strand.
TCCACTGGTTTGATGAATATGAAACAGCATTTTAAGTGATACAGACGTTTATAAACTGTTAGATGCTCTATAAAATATATCATTCATCCAAAACACTATGGCTTGAAAAAGTCATGTTTGTGGCTCTTTTTTCTGACAAGTTCATTCTGTTACGTCTCTGACCTTGATACGGTAAATATCTTTATTTAGAACTAGAAGTGCCTTGACTATCACTGGTCAGTATGTTCTTTTAAATGAAAGCAGAAACCATATTTCATGTTTAATTTTATTTGGAGTAATAAGAGCAAATTACAGTCTAAAATTTTTAATGTCTTCTGTAATAAAAATGAAACTATATTGGGTTTAATATTTTTTAAGCATAAGATTTTTTTTAATTCCACATTTACCTGGTTGCATGAACAGTCTGCTTGGTCTTCTAAAAATCTTCAGTGACTTACATCTTGTTTTAGATGCATATCCAGTTTTTAACCTATAAGAAAGGGAATTTTCTTAATTGGAGCCAGCAAAGTGAACCAAGTTGTGTAACCATGTAGGAAATCATGCCAATTCTTTTATTAAGATACTAGTATCACCAAAAAGACCCTTCCAGCTCCAGAATTCTCCTGTGACTTAATAACCCTGAAATGCAAAGCTAACTATAGTAGTACAGGTTGAATACTCAGTCTTCCTAATCTCTTTTTACTTTGTTCTATAGTATTCCTGTACAGAAGCAGTCATATTTTGGAAGTATTTATATTATTTTGAATCTGAATGGGAGTCATATTAAAAGGGGCAGTCTTCCCTATATCTCATTAAGAAATTTTTACAATTCCAGAAATGTGTTTTAAAGAAATGATGCCTCTTTCAATTTGTGGTGCCTGGGTGGTTCAATGGGAGAATGTTTGCCTGCCATGCAGGAGACCAGGATTCAATTCCCAACCCATGCGCCGTACCCCCTCTCCACCTAAAAAAAAAAAAGTTGGCATATTCTCAATCAGGTCAGTAAAGAGACAGTTTAAGATAATACTGTTTTTTGCTTTTTGTTTAACCTATTCTGAATTTAGCAAAGTGAACATATTAAAGAACCAAAGCTTTAATAGCATTTAGCTGGCCTTCAAATGAAATTATAGAACATTTCCCCTCTTTTAAACAATAAGAAACACACCCTCCTTTGTTTCTCACTGGTCGCCAGAGGGAATGCTGTATAATCATCTCAGGTGCAGATGCTGCTGTAATGTTAGACAGCCCTGAGTCCTCTCTCTCCAGTTGATGTCTCCATGTAGTGCAGGGGTAATGCTGTTTCTGTGAGTAACGAGAGCTGAGGCGGCTCCTGTGATGAGTGAGGACACCTGTCATATAAATCACCTCTGTTAGAAGCACCTCACATCTCTTCTGAGAACTACTGAGAAGCAACTTCAGGTGCACTTGCCTGGCTTTTGTGAGCTGCGCTGAATCACATGCATGTACTGTCTCTTCATTAATGTTCTTAGATAGTTTGCGTTATAGATTTTAGCAATGCTGCACAGATAACGCTTTTGACCTGTGGTGAGGTCTGGATGCTGAAATACAGAATAAAAGAATTTTTAGTCTGCATTATAGAACAGAGGTTGGCAATATTTTCCTTATCTGAAAGGATGAATGTGTTTAGGGTAATGGCACCACATGTACATTTAAATTCTGCAAATTCAGCTAGTTAACTCAAAAGTTAGCCAAAAAGAGAAAAATAAATGATTGCTTATATAGTGCCATTGATTCTATTTGCCGTGCCACTCAAGTGATTCCAGTGCACACTATGAGGTTTGATAACTACTCACCTAGACAAAGAAGGTGTGGATCTGCTATCCAGTGGGTTTTAGTTCCCATGTGCCTCTCAGCGTGAACATCTTGCCTTTTGATACGGTTCTAGTATTTAAGGGTTTTTTTTTTTTTGGTTGATTGGTATGTATGTGTGTAAAAACATGGTACCTAAAAGCAACCGAATTACTTTACTTCATCTCAACTAAGGAAACGGTCTTTCAGCACCAGAAGAATAACCAGCTGTGTTAGACATGTGGGGGGATAGTATGTTGGTCTCCAAAATATGTAATTTTGACAGATTTTCACTGTACTTGCTGATTTTAGAAATTAATACTGAAAGATGCAAGATTCCATTATACTGAACTGAGGAGATAATAAACCTAGAGAAGATTCAAAATGTTGATTAGAAAAATTTACCAGTTTGCAAGTCTTTAGTAACCCTAATTTATAGTACTTTAGATATGATACTTCTGGAGGCTATGATCTTTAATGAGTAGTGCAGGTCAACTATTGTAAAATTTTTGCTTATTATTTTAAAAATCTACTTATAATTTTTTAGTATTTGTGTTATCTTTAGGAGGTTGGATTACCACCTCTAGGATGGTACTTTCCTCAGGAATCTTTATGCTCATGTCATTGAGCTTTCTGAGTAAAGGGACATTAGATCTGAAGTAGCAAAAAGCCTGAAAGAACTCTTAAGATAAGGAATCTATAACGATATAAAATTTCTTAAATTTACTCATGAGTTTACCCAAGAGATATTGACTCCTAAGACAATATACTAGTAGACCTTGTTACCTGCAGTACCTTACCTGCTAAGAAGCTTATCTTTAATACAAAGTTCAGCTCAGAATTTCACAAAGAGTACTGCTATTTATATAATGTGCCATTTCCCTGCTATCATACCTTTAGAAAGGATGTATCCATCATTGATTTAGGGAAGTGAATTGTTTGAATATGAGGAGTTTTCCATAACTCTTGCAGCTTGGCTGTGGGTGAGTCCACTTTGTGTCCATCTTTGATTCTTTCTGTAGGCAAGGACATTATCATGAGAATTTCATATTCAATAAATTAATTATTAAGATCTAAGATCTCTATATTTACAAGTGTCAGTGATTATTCTGGTTTATTATGAGTGTTTTGCATCAGATTCTTAAATTTGAAAGTAGTGGACATTTATTCATGAGTGTCATTTGGTTTTAGAGCACACAAACATCTTCTAAGATAATTCATAAATACTATACAATGCTGGAAGAATTTTTTACTCTGGTTTTAAGGCAACAGAGCTTATTACTTTTTTTCAAATTATATATGGACTACATTAATTTCAACTCAGGTGAGTTGCAAACTGTTGGCAATATCTCATTGTTTTAGTTGATTGCGTATCAGAAACTTAAGACTATATATGCAGCATTTGTGCTTTAAAGATTACAACAAAGTTATTTTATTATTCATTTGACTTTAGTATGTGGTTTTAACATTCTATTCAATAGGATATGGAAGCACTGATAGTAAATAGCAGTCAGGATATACCATGCTACTATGCCATATCTCATACTTTTATCCATTTATCTTAGAAATACTACTCCTAATATTCTGTTACCTAAGCTATAATAAACTTTAAGTGGATTCTCCTGTATTTGATTCAAGATAGAATACCACGAATTTTATTCCTTTAATAATGCAGTATTAAAATGAAGGCTATTTACTGCAGAAATTTAAAACTTACTTTCACATAGTTTCAGTTATGTCATCATTTTTAATACTGACATGGCAGAATAAAATAACAGCTTTTTAATAAAAATAAAAGCTTAGACATATTCTGAGAAGCATGGAAAACAGTTTTCAGTTCCAAATACAAATGATACCAGTAACAATCTAGGGTAGAGTCTTCATTAGCAGTTTGGGGAATATCAGCATCTGGCAAAAATTCATCAGGAATTGCCCCCCTTTGAAATAACTCCTTCTCCCAATCCACCCCCTCTCCCAGCAACCACTGGTGTGCTTTCTTTCACTATAGATTAGTTTGCATTTTCTTGAATTGTAGATAAATGGAATCATACAATATAATACTTTTTTCTTTGACCTTATTTTACTCCACAAACGTATAGTTTTATTAGAGAAGTTGTGGATTTATAGAACATGCATAAAACACAGGATTCCCATATTATTAACATCTTGCATTGTTGTGGTATATTTGTTACAACTGACAAATGTTTTGAGATTCATCCTCAAAATGTAATAATAGCTCAATCTTTTTATTGTCGCATAATATTCCATTACACGTATATGCCACAATTTGATTATCCATCTGCCTGTTAGTGAGCATTTGGGTTGTTTCCAGCTTGTTGTTTTTATACATAAAACTGGCAAAACATGTTTTAAGTTAAAAGTTTATAGTTAGTAAATTGAATGAGATAGTTTTGTTTCAATATTAACAAAGGCCAAACTGGATGGTTCGTGCAGATAGGAGATATTTGAAGGACGAATTTGTTTTCCAACAATGAAAAATCACCTTGAAAAAGTTTATTTTAAAAAATCCTTTTTCAGGTCATAAATGTGAGGTGCATATTATATCATGGACTGTAATTCACTTTCTCAAAAATGTGATAGCATTTCTTTACAGAAAATGAAATGCTTAAAAATCAATACAGGGTGCACAGGTAGTTCAGTGGTTAGAATGCCCACCTTTCCACTGGGTTCCAAAAAAAAAAAAATCAATACACTAGGACCTTGTTTTTATGTGACCAATATGTTCCAAGACCCTTCCTGTACGTTGAAGATCACGCATAATAGTGAACCCCATTATTTAATAAGTACTTTTTATATGAACATACCTATCACATGTTCTTTAATAAATTAGGCAAATAAACACTAGTAACAATAAACAAAATTAATCATAGAAATAATTTTTAAAAATCTTAATCCTCTCTCTGCCTTTATTTTTTTCAACTGCCAAACACATATTTCTTCATGTTAAATGAAGTCCTACATGTAGTTAACTAACCCAAGTAACTTAAATACATTGCTTGAACTATACGCCCTCAAACAAAAATTACTCTTAATATTGAACTCTAATTGCCAGGCTTCTTTTTTACAGAGGCATGGGTTAACAATTCTGAATTTATTTCTTATACATTTTAAGACTGAGCAGTAAATAAACAAGTATTTGCTTATTTAAAACTCATGGGTTTTAGTTCACGTATTAGGGAGATAGACGGTAATGGATATAGCTATCTGTGGGCATGCATGTGTGTGCTTATAATGTATGTGTGTATTAATATACATACATCTTTATCCCAGCACTGTCCTCTAAGAGCTTAGAAACAAGGATATTTTGTTATCAGTGAGCATACCTAGCACCCAATCTTGTTTTCTAAGTAATATACTCCACAAGGGGGGTGGGGCCCCCCCAAAATAGTTTTCTATTGCTGCCATAACAAATCAATACAAATTTAACAGTTTAAAACAACACCCATTTATTATCTCATGGCTCTATAAGTCAGAAGCCTGGGCATAACATGGTTCAGCTGGGTCCTCTGCTTAGTCTCACAAGGCTGAAATCATGGGCTATTTTATCAGGGCCCTGAGGAACAATCTGCTTCCTGGCTTATTCAGTCTATTGTCAGAATTCAGTTCTTTCCAGCTATAGGACTGAATTCCTGCTTCCTTGACACGAGGCCCTCTTCATCTTCAAGCCAACATCAGAGTGTTTAGTCCTTCTTATGCTTCGAATCTTTCTAACTTCCTCTTCTCCCTCATTTCTCTGACTTCTGCCAGAAAAGTTCTTTACTTTTCAGAGCTCATGTAATTATACTGGGCCCACTCAGATAATCGAGGGTAATCTCTTTATTAAGGTCGGTAACTTTACATCTGCAAGGTCTCTTTTGCCATGTAACATATTTGCGGGGATCAGAGTGTGGACATCTTTGTGGGACGATCCTTGCCTACCACAGGCTCGTTGAAGAAATGGCCGTCTCTATAGCTGAGGCAAAGAAAGTACAAGATAAGTCTACAATATTTCGTGCCAAAAAGTAAGAAAATGCTCAAAGAGTAAGTGGGACAAATTGCAAGGGCACATTTTTCATCTTAAAAGGGCTCTTACTGGCCAAATCTATATGATTTGAACATCAAAATAAATAATAATAGTAAAGGATAGTAACCTATTAACTAAAAGTAAGAATCCATGAGTCCACACTGATATATAAATAAATACAGGTATGAAGAAGTAAATGGCAATGTAAGGAAAGCTCTTCCTTATAATAAAAAACCAACTGCCAATTGTAAAATGAGTGATAGAATTAGAAAATCCCCATTTTCTAGCCATCATAATAACTGATTCAGTCAAGAGCCATAAATAGATGACAAAACTAATGAAGGAAGGTTTGAGGAATTACAGGATATATTTATCTTAAAAGTATATTCCCACAAGACACTTTTACAAACAGTAAAATAGTTACTTTACAGTGCTGAAACCTGGCAAACATCACCTGAACCAAATTATCAAGATTAACATTGTCAATAATGGGACTAATTCACAGCATGTCCCTCCTGATAGGATGAACCAAGACAAACCCATCCTCACTTCTGTGGTATTCCTGTTAAAAATGCATAATCTGAATCTCACCAAGTGAAAACATCACACAAATCCCAACTGAGGGAAATGCTACGAAAGAAGTGGCTTGTACTCTCTAAAACTGTCAGAGAAAGACTCAGGAACTATGCCAGACTGAGGAAACTAAGAAACATGACAACTGAAAGCCATGCATCGTCTTGGATTTTTTTTTTCTTATAAAGGAATTATTAGAACAACAGTCAAAATCTGGATTAAATCTGTAAATTAGATAATAGCATCATTCAAATTTCCTGATTTTGATCATTATTTTGTGAGATACATAAATGTAGGTAAGATAATCCCTTTTTAAAAAAGACATACAATTTAAATATTTAGTAATAAAGGGGCATCCATCATGTCTGCAAGTTACTCTTAAGCATTTCAGAATAAACATTTATGTACATATATAATAGTGAATATTTGGGAGAATCAGAGGGAAAAGATAAAAGGGATCTTGAAATTCTATGTACTACTCTCTCAACTTTTCTGTAAATGTTTAAGTCAAAATTTTAAAAATGTTTTAAAGGTGCTAATTTTGATAAACTGTCCTACATTATTACAGAAATGTAGTTTATTGTCAGGGTAGATAATTAAGTTGTTACTTTAAAATGGTTTTAAAAATGGGTTTAGCTCATTGTCTTGAAGTCTGCCAAATTTTAGCGATGGTAAATCAGTTTCAAATAATATCTAGATTCCCTGTCAGGAGTTGACTGTAGTATTTGTAATAGGATGAGACCTTAAGTCCAAATACAGAGGAAAACAAAGCACTTGTTGAGTACTGGCCTTCACCCGTCCATCCACCTGATTAAACAGTAATACACTTCAGTTGTAGATTTGTGAAGTATACTGGTTATAAAAAATATAATAAAAACCCTTTAAGCTCACCATTCTGTAGTAACTATTTAAAAACACTTTGATACATTGTTTTTCATGGTTTCTTCTAGACATATATGTATGTTGTTTGTATATGAACATGGTCCTACATGGTCCTTTTCATTTTTATTTTGAATATTTGTTTAGAGCTTTTGCTTTTATATAATTGAGTCAGTCTACCTCATAAACTAATAATTGTTAAAATTTCTTCTATAGACAAACTATTTCCTTCCACATCAAAAGGATGTATTAATTTTTGTGTATTTTATTTATTTTTAACTTTAATTCATCAAGACTGTGAAGTAGGAAACTATAACTACTGTACTTTTATATATATCTAAGGTCAGTAAATTCCACCTCTATCCCACCCCCCAAAAAAAGCAATTAGGGAGAGGACTTTGGAAGCCTATCTTAATCTCTTAACTGCAGCAGAGAAGTGAGTACTTTGAAAACACTAACCTTTACTTCAAGTAAGAAGAAAATAACATTGAGAAGTACTGTATGGGCTTTAAGGCTGTTAAATTCAGAACTTTTCCCTTTAATTTGTGTATAAACCCCTGACTGTGCCCTGTGCTTTTAAACCAACATCAGGTATAAACACAGTTCTTTTTCGGTTCAGTGCTAATCTTCAAATACCTTTTTAAAAATGCTTGATGTGAGATATATTAACAGGAGGGAAAGAACCTCCTGCATTCTTCAAAAACATCTTAAAAGACTTAAATTCACCAATTCTGCGAATAATCTATTTTTAAGATGCCATTGTGTAAGTAATTAGGTAAACTGGCTTCTCTGAACATGTTATTATTTATAGGTATCTATTCTATATGTAGTACTCACCAGTACCTTTAGAATTCTGATAAAAAGAACGTCCAGCTGATCTGTTTTAAAAAAGAAAGAATGTAAATATACAATAACTGACAGCTTTAAAGAAAGTACTTAAAATGACAAAAGGGACAGTATTGCAGATGCTTGTCACTTTTCCTGTTTCCATCAAACATAATGTCTTACAAATATCCTTTTGTAATTCTTGTTAAATCCTAACAGCTCCAGGCTTTTTTGAAAAGTGTGATACATGATTTTTTTTTACCATATTACAAAGGATTTACTTTAAACCAGATTTGTTTTTACTTTTATAGCTTACTAATCTAATTCGTACAATGAGTTCGATAAAGTGGTTTAGGCTTCTGTGCTAACCATGAGACATTTTCTTGCTCTCTTTCCCTTTAATAAAGTAATTTGGGCATTGAAAATGCTATCTTAGTCTTTACGTAATTAAGTGCTGGAACTGATACAAGTTCTTTTTTCTTTTCTCAAATTAAGTTGAAATAGAAATACCCCTTCTTCCCTCTTCCCACAGTTTATTCATTCACCAAAAATTTATTGATCTCCTGATACACTAGGATCCAGCACTTTGCTAAACACTGTGAAGAACAGAAAAGAAACACATTCAGCTTTAAGAAATCTTCAACCTCCAGATATAAAAAAGATAGCAGGGTACCATACCAGGAGATGGGAAGAAGGGGAAATCAAGAGGTTTTGCTTAATGGGTACAGTGCTTCTGTTTGGGGTGCTGAAAAAATTTTGGAAATAGTGGTGATGATTGCACACCATTATGAATATGATTAGTGCCACTGAATTGTACGCTTAAAATGGTTAAAATGGCAGATTGTGTTATATGCATAAATAACTACAGTATTAAAATGTTTTTTTTAAACGGTGAAACAGGAAAAAGGAAAAAAAAAAAAAGACAGCAATGATGCCATGACTATGGGCTGCATCTGACAGCGAATACCCCACAACTCTCGCTTGTAGGGAATAACGGGGAGAGGAGACGAGGAGGTATTTTAGAGCAGAGGCCTCCAGCAGTGACTTCAGTAGCTACTTGTCTTCACCATTCAGGAAATAATAGTTCAAAAACAGCTCAAAATGAAATGGATTTTAAAAGAAGGAGACTTCTGAGCAAAGAAAATATCTCACGATCAAGGTGCCTCTAAATGTTAATACTGCCATCTGGCTCATCGGCGATTATGAGCCCCCATTTGTAGGAATGGTGGCCCATGCCACACACAAGAAACTGATTTATCGACGTGGAACCCTTCCGTAGAGCCGGGTACGTTTTCTCCCTATCCGGTGTCCCGCTGGCCTCGCCTGCAGATAGTGATGGGGCCAGACGGCAAGGTTTCCAACGGGCTTCGCAGCGCCTCCTCGAGGCAGAAAGATGCACCTAGGTAGGCGACTGTCGCAGTCCCGCGTTTAGTCAGTACACCAAACCCCCCCGCCCCGAAGCCCTTCCGCTAAACCGTGAGCCAGCCTCCATATTTCCCATCCCGACCACAACAAAGGTTTCCCCTCCTCTCACTTCAGTGCACTGGGGCCCAGTTCCTCCGCGGAGCAGCCAGCTCCCACCCACTCCTAGACAGGGGGTCGCGACGCGGGCTAACCGCCGTCCCCCAGCCCCGCAGGACCCCAAGCCTACCCGCCTTCGCCACCCTCGGTCCGGGCCACCGCGGGCGGCTCTGCAGAGGAGCCGCACTCGGTCCAGTCGGACGCGGGACCCTGGCCCGGCATCTCCTCCCGGAGCCCGGGCACGAGCGGTGTGAGGCGCGTCTCTCCCCTCTCCTCTCCCCGTCAGCACGCGTGCGTCAGGCGGCGGAGGTACTGGGGTGAAGAGGCGGACGCGGGTTTCTAGACCCCTCCGAGGCGGCACGGACACTGCCCGAGTAGCTTCGGAGCGCCAAGAGGGCAGACCCACAATCCTGGAGCTAAACTGGGGGGTGGCGGGAGGGCTTTAGCTGATTGCGCGTTTGCACGTTTTCGTTTGCATTTTTCGTGGAAGGGATGCGTCACAAGAAAGGAAACACGCGTGCTCCCTAAAATAGGAGGTGCCCTCCGCCTCAGTATTCCAGACTCTCAGCAAATTCGCAAATATTGGGTGTCAGTATATAGGCCAAACAGCAGTGCGCAAACTAAGGACCACAGCCCCGCCGCAGCGAAGCTGAGCGTTTTGCGTTATCCATTATATCACTTAGGCAACCAGGCATCGGCAGGCTCCAGACCGCCGAATTTCGGCAATTATTTGCGCGCACGCGCCAGCGCCGCGGCTCCGCCCATCAGAGATTCCCTCAAGAAGCGTTTCACAAGAAGTTCGGCACTCGGGACTCTCCGTAGTGAGAGGTGTGGCAGAACCGTAAACGCCCAAGGGATTTGAATTGCGATTGGTCGGGTTTGTGGTGTTCCCGGAACTCAGCTGGCGTCGCGCGAAGGCTGAAGGGAGCATACTGGTCAGAATCTTAGTTCTGGGTGGCGGGCGTCCCTGGGAACCCGGAGGCCTGAAATGCCTCGGTATGCTCAGCTCGTCATGGGCCCCGCAGGCAGCGGGAAGGTGAGAATTTTGAGCGAGGAGGGGAGAAAAGTCGGAGGTTCCTAGGTAGTGGGGTGTTCGGGTCCTGAGGGAGGGGGCGGCGGGTGTATATTGGGGAACCTGAGATTCTGGACAACTAGCTTCTGTTTCTGGACTTCAGTGCCTTCTTGTTTTGTTTAGTTTTGAAAGGGGAGTAATAATAATTGCTAATATTTATTGGATCTCTCAGCCCGACGTACTGCTCTAAATGACTCATTTATTTCCCACAACAACCTTACGAGGTAGGTGCTATTATTTCGAACATTTCTATAATCTTCAGAGAGCAAGATTTAGACTCACAGCCTTTGACAGGCAGCTGTATTTGGCTAGAATTAAAAGCACTTTAAAGTTGCATTTAATTTTGCAGTTACCTCCAAGTTTTGATAAAATATAATTGACTTACTATTTACAACAGATAAAACTTTTTCTTGTAAAGAAGTTAATGTTAGGGGTACTCAAATATGGTAGAAAGGTGGTGATAGTGATCAAATAACAGAAGTTTAGGAAACACTAGAGTATGTGGAGGTGTTTTATGGCTTCAGTTTTTAATTTAACAAGCATATTATTCTGACCCATTGTCCTGTTGTGGGTACAAGGGATATACATGCGACTAAGATATGCCTCGTGTCTACCCAGAGCCTGCAGTATATTTTGAAAGACCTATAGGTGACTAGTTATTTAAAATACAGTCTGATGCATAGAAAGGGCAAAAGTAACAGTATGTGTAAAGGCATTGAGGAGAAAGCATGGAAGAAATTATTTCTATATTCCAGATTAGCTTTTAAATTTTTTTATTGTAAAAAAATAAAGCTTTATTTTTGTATTTTTATATATGCAAAGCAAAGAAAGAAAAAAGCAATAATTTTCAAAGCACACTTCAACAAGTAGTTACAGAATAGATCCAGAGTTTGTCATGGGCTACTATTCCACCATATATTCCAGATTAATTTTTGGACTGATTGTGATCGTTACTATCCTTTATTCCTTCATACAGCAAGTTTTTGATGCTTACTATCAGAAATACTCATTGAGCATGTTCTTTGTGCCAAGCATTGTTCTAGGCCCTGGGGATTTCATGGGGAGCAAAACATTTATACAAAATATACCTGCCCTGAGAACCTTATATTCAAACATAATTAATTAAGTCAGTCAATTAAAAATAATGGTGGTTTTAGTTTTTAAGCTGCCAGAATGCAATGTACTAGAAACGGAATGGCTTTTTAAAATGATAATTTAAGTTGCAAGTTTACAGTTCTAAGGCCGTGAAAATGTCCAAAATAAAGCATCCAGGGAAAGATACTGTGCTAGTTTGAAAGGATTATGTACCCTAGAAAAGCCATGTTTTAATCCTGATCCATTAAAAGCCATTGCTTTTAATCTCTGTTCAGTATTATAGTTTGGAAACTTGATTAGATTACCTCCACAGAGGTGTGGCTTACCCAATTATGGGTATTAACTTTTTATTAGAGGGAGATGTGATTCCATCCATTCCAGGTGGGTCTTGATTAGTTTACTGGAAACCTTTAAAAGAGGAAGTATTTTGGAGAGAGTAACGAACAGAGCCATGAGAACCAGGAGAGCCCACACACCCAGAGATCTGTGGAGATGAAGAAGGAAAATGCCCCTGGGGAAGTTTGGTGAAATAAGAAGCCTGGAGAGAAAACTAGCAGACGTCACCATGTTTCCCATGTACCTTACCAGTTGAGAGAGAAACCCTGAATGTCATCAGCCTCCTTGAACTAAGGTATCTTTCCCTGGATGCCTTAGATTGGACATTTCTATAGCCTTGCTTTAATTTGGACATTTTTGCAGCTTTAGAACTGTAAACTTGCAACTTATTAAATTCCCCCTTTTAAAAGCTGTTCCATTTCTGGTATATCACATTCCAGCAGCTAGCAAACTAGAACAGATACTTTCATTGAAGAAAGGCTGATTGGGTCCAGAACACCTCTTTCAGCTGGAAAGGAACATGGTGACATCTGCCGGCTTTCTCTCCTGGCTTCTCATTTCATAAGGATTCCCTGAGGGTGTTCTTCTGCATCTCCAAAGATCTCTGGCTGTGTGCGCTCTCTCAGCTCTTTCCAAAATGGTTCCCTCTTCAAGGGCTCTCCAGTAAGCAAGCCCACCTTGAATGGTTGGAGACGCATCTCCATGGAAACCATCTCATCAAAAAGTTACCACCCACAATTGGGCAGGTCATATCTCCATGGAAACAATCAGAAAGGTCCCACCCAGCAATATTAAATGAGGATTAAAAGAGATGTTTTTTCTGGGGTACATAATAGCTTCAAACCTGCACAGTGATCAAATAATTGTGTACCAGATGCTGTGATAGTCCCTTAGTTTATAAAACTGAGTAAGACACATCCCTTTCTCTTAATAGTGAGGTAGACAGTGAAGTAGCATGGTGACTTTAACAAAGTGTAATGACTACATGAGGGCTAAAGATTCTCTAAACCAAAAGTTGCAAACTGATGGCCCACCTCCAGACTATGTATTGATCTCAGTGTTCCGTCATTGGATACCTTTCCCCCAGATTGGCAAGCACATTCCCATCCTTCATATCTTGTCCCATATATCCCCTCTTCAGAGACATTGTCCCTGACACCCTACCTAAAGCTTTGTTTGGACTGTGCAAGTGCTAGTAGAGATACTACATGTGCTGAGTAATCCGAAATCTTCCCTTTAAATTCAACTTTTAGGACATTAGAGCAAAAGGAGCCTTAATAATCATGGAGGCCATTCTAGTTAGAGACAAGAAAATAGAGGGCAGAGTGAGTGGAGAAGCGGATTCCCCAAAGTTATTCATGAATCCAATCCTGGTCTGGTTTGCAATCCAGTCAGATCCCTGACTCCCAGCCCAGTGCCTCTTGCTTATTTTTCAGTCAGCCTCCTGGTTAATGACGGCGTAGTTCTGGACTTAGTGGACCCTGCCCCAAAGGGTTTGCAGAGTCCTGGGAGAAGGGGGTTTAGCACTGTCCTGCCTGCTATTCTAACGCCTCTAGCCTTGTGATATTGCAGAGCACCTACTGTGCCACCATGGTCCAACACTGTGAAGCCCTCAATCGATCTGTCCAAGTTGTGAACCTTGATCCTGCAGCAGAGCACTTCAACTACTCTGTGATGGCTGGTGAGTCCTGAGCAAAGACTCTTTTCCAAGAAAGTTTAGAGGGAAGAGGAGCCAGAGTAAATACTGGCTTTTCAGCACAGAACCTAAAAATTTAATTACTGCAATCCAGTCCCCTGAATTCCAAATCATGATGAACAGAAAAGGCTTAGTGTCAACGTGTTGGCATAAGGTCACGATGTCATGTGCGCATGACAGCATCTTTTTTTAGTCCTTGATGTAAGAATTCAAAGTGAGTGGACTTGTCCCTCTCCACCTTTCCCTTCTGTCCCTTCCGTGCTTAGTCCTGCTGGCTTACTGTTACTCACACTTTAAGTGAGCAGCCCAGGTGGTTTTTTGTTTGTTTGTCTGTTTTATGTTAATTAGTTAATTCACATATTTGTTTTACCCACTTTATGCCAGACGTCAGGGTTATAGCAGAGAACCAGGCAGACACTATCCGTGTCTTCATGAACCTTTTAGTGGGACTATTAAGTATTAAACAAAATGAAAAACATATTAGAGATTGTGATAAAGACTGCAAAGAGGATGATCAGAAAGAGTAACTAGGGGAGATTGCTTTAGGTAAGATGGTCAGGGACAGTGTCTTCAAGAAGGAGAAATTTAAGCAAAGACCTGAAGCCAAGTTGGATGAGGGAGGGAGGGAAGCAATTGAAGATGAGGGAACATTGAGATAATAGCCTGGAGTGGCACGGGATTGGTATTTTCCAGAAAAGTAGAATGTGTCAATGAGCTAAAGCATAGAAGAGGACATGGAGAGTTAAGATTTTATTCTGATAACAGAGGGTTTTATGTAGTAGAGGGGATTAACATCTGATTAATGTTTTTAAAGATAACTCTGGCTCTAAGATGACAAAGTCGACTCTGGGAGGTTAAGATGAGAACAGGGACCAGTAATATGGCTGTCTAGTTGTCATGGATTATGATAGTTGTGGTGGTGATGTAAAGAAGCAAATGGATTCAGTTATATTTCTCACGTAGAATTGACAGCATTCTGTGGGGGGTTGAACCAGGAGGGTATAGGAAAGGGAGGACTCAAGGGTAATTCTTAGGTATCTGACTTGAGTTATTCAATACATTATATCATTTACTGAGAAAGACAAGGAGGTTTGGGTTTGGGGCAATTCTCTTTGCCCTTATTAAGTATGAGATGTCTGATAGACATGAAGAGGTGATCTCATGGAAACACCTGGATATAATAGTCTGGAATTCATGAAGGAGGTCTCACCTGGGCAAATAAATCTGGGGGTGAGCAGCATATTGGTAGTACATAAAGTTGCTGGCCTGGATGGGATCACTTTGGGAGAAGGTGTGGTTAGAGAAAAAGGCTCAAGACTGAGCATGAAGCTGTATAATCTTTAGAGGTCTGGTGGAGGGGGTAGAGTCAGAGAGGAAGGAGGGAAATCAGGGAAATATGGTATCACCAAAGCCAGGAGGTGATAGTGATTCAAGATAGAGATAATAGTTATCTGTGTCATCTTGAGGACAGAGACGTAGCTGTTAAATTTGGCAACATGGAGATGCTGGTGACCTTGATGAGCGGTTTCAATGTAGTAGTAGTAGGGATGGAAACCAGATTGGAGTGATTTGAAGAATGAATTGGAGGTGGTGCAGTGTAGGTATTGAGTGGAGACGTCTGGCTGAAACAGTTCAGTGAGAAAAAAAGAGCAGAAAAATGATGTGATAATTGGAAGGAGGTGTGAGGGATCAAGGGAAATTTTCTTTTAAGATTGGAGATGATAACTAGAACTTGCTTGTATGTTGAAGAGAACAGTGCAGTAGAAAGGGGAAGAGAAGGTGCCAGAGAGAGAGTAGGAATGGCTACAAGAATGAATTCCTTGAGAAAGACAAGCGGTTTTAGAACAGGTCGAGGATTTTGCCTTTACCCAGAGTGGTGAAGTGCTTCTTCCATTGTAACAGGAGGAAAGGTCGGGAGATAGGTATGGAAGCATATTATATTGCTGGTAGAAATATGGGAAATTCTCTGTTAATTGCACATGAGGTTGTCGGCTAAGAGTGGCTGGAAGGGAGGGAGGGGAGGCAGGTTGAAGGGAGAGGAGGGGCTTGAAACAGTCATCTTAAGAAAAAGGCATTTTAGTTAGAATGGGCATAGACCAAATACCCCTTAAGACTGGGAGAAAGATCAAAGGTGATGCTGGAGTTATACAGAGAAGATAGGGTTTAACAAATGAGTATGATTGCTGAATCATTATATTGACACTTCTTTTTGTCTCCAGTATCTTAGAGCAGTTAGAAGGAAAAACCTAAAATTGTGAATTGTAACCCATTCCAAACTCTGAAATCTGTTCTACAACTAATTGTTGTGCTGTGCTTTGAAATGTATTGCTTTTTTGTATATTTGTTATTTTTCACCAAAAAAAGAAAAAGTCAGTTGTCATAAATGCACAGCTATATGAAGATATTGTGAACCACTGATTGTACACTTTGGATGATTACATGGTATGTGAATATATAATATATATCAATTAAAATTAAAAAATTAGAAAGGACATTTCATTGTTCTGAGATCTTTTGATTGCAACAAACAACACTCAAGCTAGATTAAGTAAAAATAAAATTTATTAGAAGAAATCAGGGTCTCTCAAAAAACCCGACAGCAAGACTTCTTGAGAGACTAGAACCCAAAACAAGAAAACTAACAGGAACTGAGGCAGGCTTTCTGTCTCTCTCTGTCTTTTTTTCTCACTTGAGAACCAATTTTCTCTGCCTCAGGATGCATGTGGCCCAGTAAAGTTTCCCCAATCCTAAATTCACATCCCTCTCTGGTCCAGGTGTTTTACAGACTTAACTAGTGTCCTTGATTCTTCCTTTTAGGAAACAAATTTATTTTCCCAACTTGAGTTAGTTGTTTATCCCTAAGGGGAGTGCATAGGAAGATGTTATTAGTACAAATCCGGCTATGAGTGAGGCACAGTTCTCCATGGATAGAGATTGTAGGTTTAAGCAAAAAAACGTAAGGTAGAAAATTTAAGTACTAACTTCTAAATAGTAATAGGAGATTTTTAAGTCCCTACCCTAAGTGATGTATGTACGTTATCTCCTTTGGTCTGTGTCCTTCTACTCTAGGATATATAATTCTCCACCAACCCCCTTAGTTTTATGAATGAGGAAAGTGAGGCTTAGGGAGGTTATGTAGCTTCCCTAAGATCATCATGTGAATAATTGGAGGTGGAATTTTGTTTGGTTGGTTGGCTTTGTGATACTTTTTTTTTGTAATAGGAGTACATACTCATATGGTTCAAAATGCAAAAGGTATGAGAGAGTAAATATACAAGAGAAAATCTCCTTCTCAGCTGTATGTCCCAATGATCTAGCTCCCCTTGGTGGAGTCAGCCGGCATTACCACTCCTGGTATATCCTTTCACAGATAGTCTATGCATAGAAAATAAAATTTGTACATGTATCATGTTTATGTGGTGAATTTTTGTCTCTTATGTTTTTTTTTTAAACACAAATGATAGTATAATTACTTAGTTCTGCGCCTTGCATTTTTACCTGAACAGTATACCTGGGAGAGAATATTATGTCAGTACTGAAAGAGTTTCCCCTTTATGGCTGCATAGTATTCAATTGAATGGCTATATACTAATTTAATTAGTTCTCTGTATGGTTGTTAATTATTATTTGTGAGGGTA
>PVIY010021728.1:0-34586 GCA_004026745.1 Myrmecophaga tridactyla
ATGATGACTGAATAATGATATAGCTTTCACAATGTGACTGTGTGATTGTGAAAACCTTGTGTCTGATGCTCCTTTATCTCCTTGTCAACAGATGAGTAGAACATATGGAATAAAAATAAATAATAGGGAGAACAAATGTTAAAATAAATTTAGTTTGAAATGCTAGTGATCAATGAAAGGGAGGCATAAGGGGTATGGTATGTATATATATTTTTTCTGTTTTCGTTTTATTTTTCTGTTGTCTTTTTATTTCTTTTTCTGAATTGATGCAAATGTTCTAAGAAATTATTATGATGATGAATATGCAACTATGTGGTGATATTGTGAATTACTGATTATATATGTAGAACGGAATGATCAAAATAGGAATGTCTGCATTTGCTTTGTTTTTTGGTATTAAAAAAAAAAAGTATTGGCAAAGTCCCCTGAGGGAGGGGAGAAAGAATATGGAACTATTAAACCTCCTGAAACTGTGTCAAAACTTCAGGAATACCCAAATCAATAGGCCATGCCCTCTTGATCACGAGGCTTACTCTTGTGAAGTTTCTATAGTTAGTGGAGAAGCTTAGACTACCTATAGGCATGCCTAAGAGTTACTTCTGGAGGATTTCTGTTGTTGCTCAGATATGGCCTCAGTCTCTCTAAGCCCAACTCTGCAAGTGAAATCACTGCCCACCCTCCTACATGGGGCATGACATCCAGGGGTGAAAGTCTCCCTGGGGACGTGGGAGATGACTCCCAGGGATGAATCCAGACCTGGCACTGTGGGATCAACAATTCCATCCTGACCAAAAGGGGGAAAAGAAGGGTAATTAATAAAGTATCAGTGGCAGAGAGAGTTCAAATAGAGCCGAGAGGTTACTGTGGAGGCTGCTCTTATGCAAGCTTCAGGTAGACCTTACTACCTATCATAACCTGCCAACCCCCAACCAAGACCATTCCAGGCAATCCTAAAGAACACCTAGGGTAATTTATAAGATTCCACAAGGTTTCTAGGCACCAGAGTAACTTTCCAGAAACCTACAACCTCCAGATGGGTCCCTGGTCCAGAAAAGTCCTGAAACCTAGTCCATCCTCTCCAGAACATCAGATAGTTCCATCTCCTTACCCCATATTAGTGACAGACCCTTACAATATAAAAAATTTAGAATTGCCATAGCCCAAACACCCCTAAAGAGAGGGATGGAAAGATCAAAGGTGATTGTGGAATTATACACAAAAAAACAGGGCTTAACAAATGAATGTAAATGCTGAATCATTAAATTTATTTCTCTTTTACTCTCCAGTATTTTAAAGCAGCTAAAACTAAAAACCTAAAATTGTGAAATTGTAACCCATGTCAAACTCTGAAATATGTTCTTCAACTAATTGTGGTGCTGTACTTTGAAATTTATAGCTTTTCTGTATAGATGTTATTTTTCACAAAAAAAGGGAAAAAAAAGTCAATTGTAATGATAAAAACGTATTTAAGCCCTCTATCCTCCTATATTCTGGAGCAGCTAGAAAGAAAAACATAAGAGGATCATACTGTAGCCCACGACAAACTCTGGGATCTGTCCTGTAACTACTTGTTGAAGAGTGCTTTGAAAACTACTGCTTTTTTATTTCTTTGCTTGGTATATATGTTAAACTATACAACAAAAAAATAGAAAAAATATAAAGTCCATTAATTAAAAAAAGTAATAACAAAGAAATCTATTTTAGTTTGCTAAAGGTGCCAGAATGCAATATACCAGAAATGTATTGGCTTTTAGTTTAGTCTTTTTTTTTGGGGGGGGGGGGGGGGTGCATGGACCAGGAATTAAACCCAGGTCTCCCACATGGAAGGTGAGCATTTTACCACTGAACCACCCAGGCATCATTGTATTGGCTTTTATAAAGGATATTTCTTAAGTTACGAGCTTACCATTCTAAGGCCATAAAAATGTCCAAACTAAGGCATCCAGAAAAAAATACCCTGACTCCAAAGAAAGGCCAATGTCTATCACATGTGTGTTAGTTTGCAAGCTGCCAGAATGCGATATACCAGAACTGGAATGGCTTTTTAAAAGGGGAGTTTAGGGCAGGCCAAGGTGGCTCACTGGCAGCATTCTTGCCTGACATGCCGGAGATTCCCAGTGTTCGATTCCCAGTGTCTCCCCATGTAAAAAAAGGCGGGGGGCAGTGGGAGCGGGGAATTTAATAAGTTACTAGTTTACTGTCCTAAGCCTATAAAATGTCCAATCTAAGGCATCCCCAGAAAATACCTTAATTCAAGGAAGGCCGATGGGTCAGGAACACCTCTGTCAGTAGAGTAGTCATGCAGCTAGCATCTGCTGGTCCCCCTGCTCCTGAACTCCACTGCTTTCAGCTTGTTCCTGTGGGGGGTTTCCTCACTCTACCTCTCCAGGACTGGCTTTCATCTCTTGGTTTCCCTTGGTTCTCAACAGGTTCTGGTTTACTTAATATCTCATGGTGACATCTGCTGGGCTCCAAGCATCTCCAAACATTCAAGTCTATATTCTCCACGTGTCAGCATTTATGTCATCTCTGTTCTGAAGTTTCTGTCAGCTCTGTTGTTACTGTGGCTTCTGTCATTTCTGAATCTCTCCAAAATGTTTCCTCTTTTAAAGGACTCCAGTAATCTAATCAAGACTCACCTGGAATAGGTGGAGTCATATCTCCACCTAAGCATAGGTCACACCCACAACTGGGTGTATCAGCTCTGTGAAGATAATCTAAACAAAAATTTCCAACCTACAGTATTGAATTAGGATTAAAAGAAACAGCTGCTCTCACAAGATTAGATGAGGATTAAAACATGGCTGTTCTGGGGTACATAGTATTTTCAAACCAGCACAATATGGGAAGGCATGTGGCTAGCGTCTGCTGATCCTTATTCCTGGTTCTGTTGCCTTTAGCTTTCGATTCTAGTGGCTTTCTTTTAAGTCCTGACTTGGCTGCTCTGGGGCAAAACTCTGGGTTTCATCTCTTAGCTTAGCATCTCATGGGAAGGCACATGATGAACTGAGCTCTGGTTCCTGTATAGCTTCTGCTGGCTCTCTCAGTTCCTGGTGTCTCCTGGGGCTTCTGCATTTCCAAATGTCTGATTCTAATTTTTCTCCTTTCTGTCAGCACTCCCAACATTTCCAAATGTCTGTTTCTCTGTTGGCTCTGACCTGTCTCTCTGTGAGTTCTTTTAAGGACTCCAGTAAACTGATCAAGACCCACCTTGAATGGGCAGAGTCACATCTCTATCTAATCAAAAGGTCCCATCACAATTGGGTGTGTCACATATCCATAGAAGTAAAAAGGTTCCACCTTATAATGAATCAGGATTTGAGGACTTTGGCTTTTCTGAGTTACATAACATTTTTAAACCAGGACATTCCACCATCTAGCATGTTCTTTTCATATACAAAATACATTCTTTCATCACAATATTACAAAAGGCTTAAACCATTTCAGTAACAATATAAATGCAATATGAAGTCAGAAACAGTACTAAATCTCATCAAAGTCAGTTACAGGCATGGTCTGTTCTAAGGCAAAAATTTTCCCTCTGGCTGCTGACCTGTGAAACTCAGAATAAGTTATCTATTTGCAATATACAAAGGAGGGACAGTCATAGAATACATGTTCTCATTTACACAAGGTGTTATTGGAAGGAAAACAAGGGTCAAAAGTCCCAAACATTTCCTAAAACCTGCAGGGCAAACTCCACTAGATTTCAGTCTGAGAGTTATTTATCCTTGGGGTTTGAGAAAGCGGCACACCCATCCTTTAGTTCCATCATTTCCAAGGGTTTGTGCAGTGGGCCTGTTCTCTCCAAACCCAGGGATGAGGATTGCATCATTAGGGAGCGTTGGGAGGCATTGGAGAGACCACCTTTTCCTTGGCTCCACGCTCTCCAAGCATCAGGGCAGCAAACAGAATCTCTGCATTCTCTGGGGCACACGCTCAACCCCTTCAGAATAATGGAGTGGTTAATAGGCTCTCCACAATTCCAGAGAAATTTGCTCCACCCTCTCTGTAGCCTGGGTTACCAAAAGTCTTCCTGAATATTGAGGCATAAGGCCTGCCCTCACCTTCTGGGCAAACTTGTCCTTTCCATATAAATGACAGGGTCTGCTCTCCTGGCACAAGATTTCTTGGCTTCAGACCTTAGCTTCCATGGTTCTGCCTTTGAAGTCATTTTTCCTTCAATCTACCCTATTTAGTCCAAACTGGCATCTCTTTATACAGCTCTCACAAAAAAACTGATGGGCTTTCCATGCAGCACAAAGGGATCAAAGCCATAAGACAATAGGACTTTCTACAAATCTTTTCTAGATAACTCCATTTCTAATCCTGGCTTTTTTTGAAATGGCTGACTGGCTCCCTGTTTGGTTAAATTCTCACATGTGACCCTATCTTCTGGGGTCTAACTTTCTGGAAGTCCAAAATTTTCCAGACCATCAATTTCTGCTTTTTTGTACCCAAGAGTTCAGTTCTCAGCTTATCCCTTTCCTATTGCATTTTACTATAAGCTGAAAGGAGAAACCAGGCAGCATTTTCCACATTTCGTTTGGAAATTTCCTCAACTAAGTATCCCAGGTTGTTGCCTTCAAATTCTCCTTCCATCCAATGCCAGGAATCAAGTTTGCCAAATTCTCTGCCACTTGAAAACAAGGGTCACCTTCCATCCAGTTTGCAACAAGTTCATCATTTCTTTCTAAAGCCTTATTAGAAGTATCTTTAGAGTCCATATGTCTACCAACAGTCTTTTCAGAGCAATTCAGGCCTTATCTACCAAGCACTTCATAACTCTTCCAGAATCTTCCCCTTATCCATTTAAAAAGCCATTCCAACATGTTTGGCATTTACAAACCATAGCACCCCACTTCTCTGGTACCTCAATCTGTTTTAGTTTGCTAAAGCTGACAGAATGCAATATACCAGAAAGGGGATTTATTAAGTTACAAGTTTATATTTCTAAGGCCATAAAAATGTCCAAACTAAGGCATCCATAAAACGATACCTTGACTCCAAAGAAAGGATGATGTCTGTCACACGGGAAGGCACATGGCTGGCATCTGTTGGTTCTTATTCCCAGTTCCGTGGCTTCCAGCTTCTGATTCCAACGTCTTCCTCTCTGTATTAGTTTGTTAAGCTGCCAGAATGCAATATACCAGAAATGGAATGGCTTTTAAAAAGGGAGTTTAATAAGTTACAAGTTTACAGTTCTAAGCTGTGAAAATGCCCAATTTAAGGCACCACCAAGAGGTTACCTTCACTCAAGAAAGGCAGATGCCATCTGTCAGCTGGGAAAGCACATGGCTAGCTTCTGCTGGTTCTCTGCTCCTGGGATCCACTGCTCTCAGCCTCTGTTTCCTGTAGAAGTTCCTCACTTGGCATCTATGGTCTTCATTTAGCTCCTTTGGGACACAACTCTGGGTTTTGGCTTACTTAGCACATCTTGGGAAGGCACATAGCAATGTCTGCTGGACCCTGCATCTCCAAATGTCTGGATCTCATGTTGGCTCTGTCAGCTCTGAAGCAACTGTTTTCCAAACATCTGCATCAGCTCTGAAGTTTCTTCAAAATGCTGTCCCCTTTAAAGGACCCCAGTAAACTAATCAAGATCCACTGTGAATGGGCAGAATCACATCTCCATTTAATCAAAGGTCACACCCACAACTGAGAGCATCACATCTCCATGGAAACAAACTAATCAAAAGGTTTTACCTTATAATATTGAATAAGGATTGGAAGAACATGGCTTTTCTGGGGTACACAACAGTTTCAAATCAGACCAATACCCATTTTGCAAAGTATCATATGCTATGAGGATTAGGATAATATCACATAAAAGTACCTCATATATAACAGGCACTCAAATGACAGTTACGAATAGATTCAATCATTTCAGGCTCATAATCTTGCTAAAAAAATGAAAATGTTCAGTTGGCCCAACTTGTCTAGAGATTCTTCCTAGTTAATAACTATATTACTTTATTTTCTAAAATGCTCGTAAGACACTTGTTTAACAATCTATTATTTTTAAATGTTTCAGAGATTGTATTCAAGCAAACTTATCAATTAAAACAAATGTAGCATATTCATACAATGGAATATTATTCAACCATGAAAGAATGAAGTTCTGATACATATCACTATACGGAAAAATCTTTTTTTTTTGCATGGGCAGGCACAGGGAATCCAACCCAGGTCTCCGGTACGGCAGGCGAGAACTCTGTCTGCTGAACCACCGTGGCCCACCCTACATGTAAGAATCTTGAGTGAAATAAGCCAGACCCAAAGACGTAGATATTGTATGAGCTAAATAATAAGAATATGCAAATTGACAGAGTCAGAAACTAGAAAATTTGGTTTAGAATATTCTGAAGATTTTTACATTTTAATAGGGGGAAAAAGTCAAGCTTACTACGACATAAAATACCTCATAAAACCATAGGTTTGATTCTTTTGTAAAACAAATCAAGTTCCCTTTGTACACACTGCCCTTCATTATAATATCAAGTATAGAAAATACAGATGTCATTCCTTACCTTATAAAAGGCTACACTACAGCTACAAAATCTATATCAGGGGTTACTTATCAGAAGAAAAGTTCTACATAAATAAGTAATAAAAACACCAGTTATATTTTATTTACAAGTTATATGCATTATTTATGACAATTTCGGAAATATCAAGGTCATAGAGATGGCTAAGAAATTAGATAAACAGCTACCCTACTTATATATGGATGAAGATTAATTGCATGTTTACAAAAGAGAACATGAAAACCAACAGATACAAAGTTTCAGGGAGAGAATGCTGATAATATTCAGAGGTAGAAAGTCTCAAAGCTGCAGAGAGTTAACTAAGTATCTCCTATTTGTCAGGTACTATAGTGGAGGCGGTAGAAGGTAACAGTTGAGAGGCCCTGGAATTAGATAAGGAGGGTGAAATCCCAGCTTTGCCATTTATCAACTGATTCCTTTTATCCATCTGTAAAAGCTGGGGTTAATGATAGTACTATTCCTAGGGCTGTAGCAGGAACTTAAAAACCCATAAACAGTTCTTCACAGATAATCAGATAAGTTATTTCATACATTGGCTCATTATATCTTCAAAATTGACCATCAAGTAGGCATTTTCATCCGGTTAGAGATGAGGAAATATTCTCTGAGAAATTAAGTAACCTTAACCTGCCTACTGTTATAGGTAGCAGAGCCAGATTCAAACAATGAGCTGTCTGATCCCCAAGCCTAGGCCTACTTCCTTGTGATTGTTGATGTTCAAACACTGTACAGGAGATTTGTGCTTCACGTGAGCAGGACTTAAAAACAGGTATAATACCATCTCCTAGGGGAATTCATCTTTCATGTATCATGCTATTCATTTACTTATTGAAATACAGATTACTCTATTATAAAATATTTTTCTTTATGGTAAGGACATTACAGTGTTGGATTGTCTTGGTTTGTTTTTATTTTTCAGTGATGTGTATAATTTTCTCTCAGAATGTAGAGGCATTATAAAGCATTTTGTTAAAAACCAGTGGCTCGCAAATGGGGGCGATTTTCCTCCCCAGGTGACATTTGGCAATGTCTAGAGATGTTTTTAGTTGTCACAGCAGAGGAGAGGTCAACTGATACCTAGTCAGTAGAGGCCAAAAATCCTGCTAAATAACCTACAATGCACAGGAAAGCCCTCCACAACAAAAAATTATCCAATCCCAAATGTCAATAAGTACTGAGGTTGAGGAACCTTTTATAAACCGATAGGGTTTAGGATCTCTTACACAGGGTGGCAGACCAGAAGACAGGCAAAAATTCCCTTCCAATTGTGAAATTCTGAGATTCCTCTAGTCCAACTCCTAAACCTCTGTAGCCTCTCAAATGCTCTCAATTTTCTCTCAAACTTAGCCTCTGTTAATGCACCTGCTTAGGTAATTTTCAATACTCTCAACCTCTTAAAAATGAAGTTTGGTTTAAATATTGAAGAAATACAGGGTAAACCAAGCAGTCCTACAAAACTATGCAAATACTGCATCTAAAATACTTATGGATGCTCTTTTAGTCAAAATTTTTTAAAGTTTTTTTTTAAGGGGAGAAGAGAGTGCATGAAGAAATAAAATTGATTTCTTCTTCCAAGTTCAACCAGGAAACAAAAAGCCTTTCATTTTCATATCACCAAACAAGAAATATTCCAGTTATGGCAATAAAAACAAGTTTTCTCCTCACTTGTCTTCTATGTAATCTTTAAGGCTTTCAAAAGGATTAAACATGGTTCACAGCTGTACTCTATTTCTGAATTTGTTATAGAAGAAAAATGAGTAGCTGGATTTCCAATTTGCTCTCAGATCAGGGTATTCTTAACTGAAACAAAACAATACATCAAAATTCAAATGTATTAAAAATTTCAAAATTTAAGTTTAATACATACAGGAGACCTGGGTTCCATTCCCCGACCATGCACTATCCCCCCCCAAAAAAATTATATGTATATAACCTTTAAAACAACAATAAAGATTTAATCAGGTAAAGTAACTGGATAAATATTTAGAGACGTATGGATCAGGTTTTTTACTATAGTGTTATATTTGTACTAAGTAAAAATTTAAAACTTGAGCATTTACCAAAAGAGGATTAAACAAATTATAATATATCTGTACAATAGAGTACTACGGAGCCATTAAAAATAACATTTATTATTTAATAATACATCATGGACAGCTCTTCATTTAAGTGGGATTAAAAAGTATGCTTTATTGATTTCAAGAGGTATATATATTAATACATGTTACGAAAACTCTGGAAAGATAATACACCAAATGGTAATAGAAATTGTCTTTGCCAGTATAGTCACTGTTTTCCTCTTTAAGATTTTCTGCATTTTCTGAATTGGTTGCAATATGTATTCAGTATAAATTTTTTCTAAAATTATAAAGTAATTGTTAACAGAAAAAAATTAATGACAAGTATAAGATGCTGAAGACAGACAGCTCATATAGAAGTAACTTAAGAATTCAGATAATGCTGATAAAACTGACCAATTACTTAGAAAAAAATTTAAAACCCAGAAAGTATATGTGGATAGCTAACTGATTTTGAAATAGGGTCTCTGAAAGTTTTAAAGCATCTGAAGAAATAAAAATAATAATAATAATGTTTGTCCAAATAAAAACTTAGATTTCTCTACAGCAAAAATTACCAAAATCCAAAAAAAGACAATGGATAAACTTCAAAAATATCTGTTACATATAAAAGACAAAGGTCAACATCTAGGAAATAAAGATATTTATAATTTAATAAGAAAATGATAAACGGCATGGACAAGCAATGAACAAATGAAAACAAATGGCCAATATATTTTTTAAAGGTCAATCACACTAAAAATGCTATTTAAAATAGATATACCATTTTTGTATAGTCTATTAGCAAGAAAAATTTAAGCCTATACTTAATGTTGATAAGGATCAGGTGAGAACAACAGACATTAGCACTAGCACTAGGAAAGCAAAATAGATCTAGGAAAGCAATTCAGCAATATAAAAACTTCCTACTTTTTGATCCAGAACTCTTCTTGTTCAAAGATGAAGATCAAAGAATAATGTTCAAAGATGTTCCCTATAGAATTATGTATTAGCAGGAGGAATTTATAAATAACAGACAACTGAAAATGATTACATTATGATACATTCATATAATAAATTACAGATGCTTTAAAACTGATGTTTTTTGAAAAATCATTTACTACAGAGAGGAATAATGATCACATCATAATCAAAATAAAAGTAGCAGAATACAAAACCACTCACTTTTTGTTTGCAGGTATGAAAAAGGCCTAGAAGCATCCTAAAATAACATCATAAAGAATGAAATTAAGGGTAAGTCCAGCTTTGTTTAAACTTTCTTTGTAAGTTTAATTTTGGGAATTTGTTTAATTTTGCCTTTTTTTTAATTATCTAAGAATTTAACTAAAATTGACCCAAGAGATAGTGGATGAAATTAAAATAGTCATGGTAACCTGGGTCCCTGGCAAGTTATTAAACCTCACTGAGCTTTCATTTCTGACGGTGAAATAAGAGTAATACTACCTTACAGAATTAGAAGGATAAAAATACATAAATGCATTTAAAGTGTCACAGGGCACTTTAAAAGATGTTGGTTAAAAATATATATTCGTGTTAGTTGTTAAATTCAGTAAGATTTTTTTTTTAAACGTCGTGGTAGGGGGGCAAAGAGGAGAGCATAATGAGCAGACTTAATATGCTCATTCACTCTAAATTTTATCTAAATGAATAAATACATAAGAATAGCCAAGGAAAATTCTAGAAAATGAATAAGAAGGGTGCCTAGATCTACAAAGTATTAAAACATTAGAAAGTAGAAAAGAATCAGTAATTGAAACTACACCGACACCAGAATAGATAAATCAACTGAACAAAATACAATTAAAAAATGGACACAAGTATTCCTGGAAATTTAGTATATGATAAAAGATGACGTTTCAAAATAAATGGGGAAAAAAGGATTAGTCACTACAGTACAAGAACATCTGTCTAGCCATTTGAAAATAAAAAATAAAAGTTGGATTACTATCTTATGCTTTACATCAAAATAAATTCCAGAGTGATCAAATATTTAAAAGTAAATACTAGAAGATAGCACAGGGGCAGAATGTAAACATAGAAGCCATAAAGGAAAAAACTAATAATTAAATCACATAAAAATTAAAGCACTTACATAGGCCAAAACATTTCAAAAAACAAATAAATCGGGGGGGGGTTGCTATACTCCCTACACAAATGACAAAGGTCAAATTTCCCATACACAAAGAATTTAATTTGTAAAATTAAGGTAATTAAAACTATCTTAAACACTATAAACAGTCAAACTTTTTCGAAGAAAATTTAGTGCTTGAAATTAAATTTTAAATTATGCACATTCTTTGACTCATTAATTCCAGTTCAAGGAATTTATCCCACAAAAACTCACAAATGTGTAAATATATACAAAGCAAGTTCACTGTGCATTACTGTAACGGCAAAAATATAAATCAATGAGGGATTAATTTTTTAAATTATAGTACATCATATTAGGTAGCCACAAAATTGATCTATTTCAAAATGCCGACATAATGATCTATGTCAAAAACAAAATTTTAAAAAAAGATGCTTGAAAACAGCATATGCAGGATGATTCCATTTTTAAATCACTCCATTTCTAAGTAACACATTAAAAAAAGTGGAAAAATCTGTATCAGGTTTTACCTCTTGAGAGGTGAGCTATAGGGAATTTTGCTTTTTATGTGACACATTTACAAATTGTTTAACTTCAGCATTTATTATTTTTATGCAGAAAATTTAACTGAGAAATTTAAATATATATAACACAATGTAAGGCATATAGCTTCTCAATAAATCATAACTGTTATTTTATGATGAGCTAATATTATGCAGTGGGTTAAAATAAAACTTCAAGGAATGTTAACCTGCATTAAATAGAGAACTCAGGGTCCTCTTCAAAAGAGATAATATTTTCACTGTTCTTCACACAAGTCACATAGATTCTATGTTCAGGATTATTTTCACCAATTTTAGGTGAATCACTTTAAGAAAAGCACTGGTAAACCACACAATATCAGAACATCTGACTACTGTAGAAGAAGATGCCACACAGAATGGTGAGATTATAGAAACTCGTGTGAGAAACTGCCAATGTGGAAAAAGCTCTTTAAATATTTGAAGACCTTTCACATGGAAGATAAAGTAGCCTCATTCTGACTCATTCAAGAGGTCTGAACTAAAGTGTAGAAGTCGTAGGGAAATAATTTTGGCCCAACAAAATAAAGAATTTTCTAATATTTACAGCTAACACAAACAGGAGAAGTCTTACAAAGACTGGATTTCCACCAATTGGGAATAAATGCACAACAAGTTTTTCTAATATAGATAGATCTGAACTGTAAAGGTCAGCAGGAGTTTCAGACAGAACCTGCTCTTGAGTAGCTAAGAAAACCAGGAAGATAAGATCTACTGGAGGGATGGGAGTGAGCGGGCAAGCACTTGCAGCAGCAGACAATATATGTAGGAGGAGTTTAGAAAAAGTGGTAGGTATCAATTTGGGATTAAATAAAAAATACTGAGTTTGGGCAGGCCACAGTGGCTCAGTGGCAGAGTTCGTGCCTGCCACACCAGAGACCTGGGTTTGATTCCCGGTGCCTGCCCATGCAAAAAAAAGTAAAAAATATCGAGTATGTCTTGAATGGCAACCCCCATCATGGCTAGCTCCCCACTCTCACCCCCATCAAGTTTCCCACAATAATGCCCCAATCATATCCTGTACTTAACTACTCTATCACCCTTTCTTAATCCAGATTTCAGGACAGAATTAAGCCCTAATACGCAAGGCATTTACTGTCTATAATAATTACCTCTCTCCCGTGCACACAGAATGGTACTGGTCATATTACCAGGACAACCTGAGAAAATAGCTCATATATTTTCTGTGTTCCATGGTTAAGATAAAAAACCCCAGGTGAGCATAAAGAAACAACCTCATCTACTAGACTGAGACAAAGACTTCAAAACTGTAATCTCCATGAGGTCAGACACCCTGTCTGCCTGGTTTACAGTGGATACTCAAAAGTATCTACGTTGAATAAATGAATAAAAGAACAGAGGCTACATATATTTAGTCAGTTTCTCTCTTCTACCTCAGAGTCTTCTCTTTCTCTCTCACCCAACCTTTCTTGTCTCCCTCTGTTTTGGAGGATGAAGACCTTATCCCTCTTGACACCCATGCTCTCAATTCTTCTGAGACTGAGCTGCACCAATTACCTTCCTTGATTTTACATCTTCAGAATCTCCGGTTCTACTGGCAGGTCCTCTAGCAACTACAAGTATTTAAATCTCCTCTATTTCTAAAACGTACACACACACAACACACATGCACACACACCCTTTGTGACAATCCTCAAGTGACAGCCCAACTTCTATGTTTATCACCAAAATCTTAAATTTCAGTCTACATGTGTTGCTTTTAGCTATTTATTTCTCCCTTACTGAACTATTTTCTTAGAAATCCTGATGCTCACTTAACATTACGGATTTCAATATCACTTCTATCTTCAACAGATTTCTCCTTAGCATTCAGTACTGGTGACCACCCACCTTCCTCCTTCAAACTTCCTCTTTCCCCGACTTTGAATACTAACCTTCCTCCTAACTCTCCTTTCTTATAAGGTTCTTCAGTTTGCCCTTCCTCATCCAACCCACTAGTTTTATCTGTAGCCTTCCTCATAGCCTATACTTTTCTTCCCGGTCAGTGTTCATCCTGGATGATTTCTAAGCACTGACTCCCAAAATTACATCTATATGTAAACATAGTGATGGGGACTATCAAAGTAATATGAGTAATACATACGTTTCACACATTTTTATAATAATAAATAAAATCCTCATGTCTTTAATTTTCCTATTTTAACTTTTATGATTTAATGCGAAGTAGAATTGACTTTGATAAGTTACCTTGAAATTTCCATTTATATTTTGTATACGTTTTTCACAAGTGGCATTTCCAACTATTTGAATTAACTGAGTTGGAATAAAAACTCAAAAGTCAAGGGGGAAAAAATCTGTATCCTTGATTTCTCCCCAAGCTCCAGGCCTGTATTTCCAGATACCTTCTAGATACTGCTACATGACTGTCCCAACAGTACTCCAGATCAACAATATTTGACACTGACATCAACAATATTTGACATCTAAAACCATATTTGACATTTTCTGTTACTAAACCTGCCCTCCCACTGGTTACTTACATTGGTAAACCCCACCTACATTCTCAAATCCTTTTCAATTTCTCTGTCTGCTACCCGAAAACAAATACTCAACAAGTTACTATTATAACACCAAAATATTTCTCATATCTATTATGCCTTTCCTCTCCATTCCTATTGACATAGGTTATAACCCTGTCACTTCTTTCCTAGACCACAGCAATAACCTCACAGGTCTCCTTAGCCAACCACCTGCCTCATGGCCAGTCCACTTTCTGTATAATTTCCAGAGCTAGCTTCCTATAGCACAGTCCAAATCATACCATTACATTATCAAAACACATAGGCCTAGCCACGTCACCTTGGAAAAATCCAAACTTTAGCTGGCAGCTTGGCTTCCCACCATTTCAGCTCAACCTCCTTTTTCAAACCTGTCTCTAAGAACGACCCAAGATCCTACAACCTCAGATTACTCATACACCTCACCTTACACTACACATGCTTCATTCCTACCCTGCAAAGATTCTCTCTGCCCTCTAAAATCTTTCTCCAAGTCACAATTTCTATCTGTCAAAAATTCTACATAATTCTCAAGGCCCTATTCAAATGCCACTTTCTCCAATACAACTTGGGGTGCACTGGGGATGGGGTGGAGGGTCCAACATTAATTATACTCCTTGAGCAATGTGAGATGTCAGTGCTAAGTGTTGTTAAAATGCTGTGAATGGGAAGAGCTACCACATCATTGTCATTCGACTTTTTTCAACAAATATTGTTCATATTTATTCTATGACAGGCGTTGTGCAAAGGATACAATCATCAGCTAGAACGGCCATTTCCTCACGGAGTTTTTCTGTATCCACCACGAGATGTTAAACTTCGTAAAGAAAGAAGCATTTCTGTTTTGCTGTAATATCTCCAACACAATGCCCACTATCCAATAAGCACAAACAATATTATGTTTTGAAGAATGAAAGTATTAAAGAAAAAGTAACTTTTTAAAGAAGAAATGACTACCAAGAATGTCCTGAGCATTCTAATTGGTTGCAATCAAACTATATCAATTCTATGATTCTTTTCAGGTAACATCATAATAAGACTTCTAGAGAAAGATCATCCTACCTATTAGAGACGCAGGAACCAGAAGAGAGGTAACAGACAGGTCTACTCTACTCCTAAACTCTAGTATTGACTCTGTTACAATGCAATGCCATTTCAACTTCTCTACTCCCTGATCTGTAAAATAAGGGAACATAATTAACTCGCTAAGATTCCTTTCAGTTATATGACTCTACAACTATTAGTGAATGAGTAGAACTAAAGGACATCAGGAACCACGTTTAAAGTCATTAATAACTGAAATCTATCTCAAAGAAAATCAAAAGAGTGTTAAGAAGATTCAAAACCATGTGAAAAGAGAAACAGAATATTTAAGAAGGACATAAATGTTATTTTTCTTCATGATGTTATATTTCCTTAGGACTAATTGGTAAAAGAAGGCTTGGGATTGCTCTGTCTGGCCCCAAGAGAAGAGAATAAAACCAATGGCCAGAAGTTATGGTGAGGCAGGTTTTAGCTTAAAGGAAAAACAAATCAGAATTAGTCAAAATCAGGAGGTCGTAAGTTCCTTCTCTCCAGAGGCATTCAAATAGAAATCAGACTACCACTTGGAATAGATTCAGGTATCTGAAGAGAAAACTGAATAAAGTTACCTTCAAATTCTGATATTCTTTGAATCTATGATTCCTTCATAGTTGTTCTTATTCTTTCAATTGGAGTAACAGCTTCCTCTGTGACAGAACTCCACTGACTCTTACCTATCTTCTATACGCACCATCTCAGTACCATTACTGTGCCCAAGGCCCATTCCTCCACCAGATCATAAAATTCTCATTAATGTCTATATCCCCCCCACATTACCTGGCACAACTGTAATACACAAAAATAAATGTTTACTAAACACTACTATGAAGACTAAACTCAATTTAGTGATTACACAAGAAGAGCACATAAAAATTCACTGAATGAAATGTCAGTGTACATTTCCCTGGAACTCTGAGTGGCTCGGTGACACCAAAGATCCAGAAATGGAGTGTTACAGCCCTCAAATTTAGCATAGCTATACATAATAACAATTAAAGTAATGGAAAAAGAGATCAGGCTTCAGTTAGAGTTAAGGAAACCAATCTGGCTGGGTCTAAGGTAAATCAGAATACAGGGTACAAGATGATAGTGAATGTTTTCCGAACCTTCACCTACGATATGAGCCCAAAGGCAGAGAGGTTTATTATGTGTAGAACCTAAATTTTCTGTAACACATAATCTGAATCAACCTGTCTGGACAGCTCATTTAAACAACCCAAACTCCTAGAGTCCAAAACGGGAATGAGGGCCTGTGTTTCTACACAGCTTAATATAATACCATGATACATCTCAGACCATGGCGGGCTGATAAATAAAAACTACTGGTAGAATTAAAAGGCCCAAAGTGGGGAGGGCTCAAAGGGGGGGAGGGGGTTATATATACATATAACTATTTAACTTTCCTATCTGGGAAACCTCAGTTACCCTCTTAACTATTGGGGACCTCTAAGTAAATAGGCCAAGCCCTAGATTATGAAACTTGCCCATACGAAACTTACTTCTGTAGGGAAAAAGCTAAGACTACCCATAATGAGGCCTAAGAGCTGCTCCCAGGAAGCCTCTTTGTTGCTCAGATATAGCCTCTCTCTCTCTCTCTCTCTCTCTCTAAGCCCAACTCTACAAGAAGAATCGCTGCCCTCCCAGCTACGTGGGACATGACACTGACATTAGGGGGTGAAAATCCCCCTGACAAAGTGGGGCATGGATCCCTGGCAGGATGGGATCAACAACACTTTCTGAACCAAAAGAGGAAAAAGCAGTGTAATAATAAGGCATCAGTGGCCAAGAGAGATCAAATGGAGTCAACAGGCTAGTCTGGAGACTACTTTTATGCAAGCTTTAGTTAGATAGTGCTAATTGCCATAGTCTGCTAAACCCCAATCAATAACAGTCTGGTGAACTCTTAAGAACACCTAGGGCTCAAACTGAGACTCTGTAAAGGTTTCCTGCACTAAGTCTGCTCTCCCAGAAGCTCTAATTCCCAGAGAGTTCCTAGATCAGATAAATTCTGAAACCCACAGGGCCCAGTCTCTCCAAGATTATTAATTAATTACATCCCCCTTTCCTTTAGTGTACCCCTTCACAACATGAAAAAGTCAGAAGGGACACTGCCCAAATATCCCTACAGATTGGGAGAAGGATCAAAGGAAGAGGAGGAGGCTTAACAAACGAGTATGACTGCTGAATCACTATATTCCTTCTAGTCTCCAATGTTTTAGAGCAGTTAGAGGGAAAAATCTGAGATAGTGGAATGGTACCTCATGACGAACTCCGGGATCTGTTCTGTAACTACTTGTTGAAGTTCGCTTTGAAAATTATTGCTTTTTTCTTCCTTTGCTTTGTATATATGTTTTATTTTAGTAAAAAAAAAAAAAAGCCAATGTGCAGTATAGTCTAGATATATTAGAAATTAGACCCCTTAAGACTCAAAGGCAGTTTTGCCCATAGGTAATTAGGTAAGACATAAAAATGAAAGGCTATTTATTACACAATTTCCAATTACTGGGATATCAGAGTGATAAGACTTTGGTGTAAGCACAGGGCTTCTGTTCTTTGAGTCAAATATCTCTCCAAGTTAGGAGATTTACCCACTTATAATTAACAAACCAAATACATGGATTATTGAATAAAGGGTATTAAGACAACTGGCTATCCATCTGGAAGAAAAATGTCACATTAAAAAATAAATTCCAGGGCGGGCCACGGAGGCTCAGTGGCAGAGTTCTCGCCTGCTATGCCGGAGACCTGGGTTTGATTTCCAGTGCCTGCCCATGTGAAAAAAATAAAAATAAAAAACAAATATATTCCAGATGTGGGAAGCTTCCCATAACAAACCACAGGGCAGCTTTCCAGCAAGTTCTGCCAGCATAGCCCCTCCATGAACTTCTCTGCCAATCAGAGGACCAGAGCTGTACCCTCTCCAACAAGGTCTAGATCTCAATTCCAAGAGTGAGCTCTTCCAGATCCATTCCTTCCTTGGATGTTCTGCCTCAACCCTCGAGGTCCTGGCTGTTCCTTATATTTGCTATTCTTATATCGTTCAGGGTTTTCTTTTTCTGTTAGGAGGTAATCTCCTATTAGAGTTAATAATTCTTTATATTAAACTTGCCCTGTTTAAATTTAAAAATAAATTTTAAAAATCCAGATGGACTAAGTACTAAACGTAAAAGGCAAAACTATAAAAGCACTGAAAATGAGAACTTTTTTATAAATATGGGGGTTGGGAGGTCTTCCTAAGCAAGACAAGAAACCACAAATGAAAAAAAGAAAAAAAGGTCAGATCTACATAAAAAGTAAAACTTTCTGCACAGCAAAGGTAAAAATAAAGAGATAAATGTTAAACTAGGAGATAAAAATTTGCAATACCTACCAAAGAGCTACTATATAAAATTTACAAACAGCTCCTATAAATGTAATGAAAAAAGGATAATACAATAGGAAAGAAAATGAACAATATGTATAAACATCCAATTCACAGAAGAAATAAAGGGGGCTAATAAATAAAAAGATGCTTTGATAATTAACGATCAGGGAAGTACAAATTAAAAAGCCACCTTTCCCCTACCTGCTTAAATCCCTTCAATAGCTTTCCTACAGCTCTAAAAATAAAGAACACTCAGGCCAACCCATAGCTACTTCGCACCCTCTCATTCTCTCTACTCCAGGCACACTGACTGACCTTTTTTCTGTTCTCTTACTCACCTTTCCTTCTTCCAAGAAAGGAACCACTGCTAATTCATTAGCTCTCCCCTCCAGAACCACTTCTTTAGATGCCTTCACTGATCTCCCTAAATGGGTCGACCCCCTCTCAACTATACACATTCATGGTACTGTGCACCACTTCACAGATCATCTGGCCAAAAACCCTGAGTCATCCTTGATTTCTCCTTCTTTCACATACCATATCCAATCTGTTAGCAAATGTAGTTGAGTGTACGCAAATGTAGTTTAGTGTACCTTCAAAATACAATCTCCACTGACAACATCCAAGTCCAAGCCCCATCATCTTCCTCCTGGATTAATGCAACAGAAACCAGAATGGTCTCCTTTCTTCCATTTACTCTATTGCCAATTCAGTAGCCAGAGAGACTTTTAAAAACATAAATCATATTATATCACTCCTTTGCTCAAAACCTTTTCAAATATTTCTTTTAGTTTCCAGTATCTCGGAGCAGCTAGAATTAAAAACGAAAAATCATGTAACTGTAACTTACACCAAACTTTAAAATCTATTCTATAACTATGTGTTAAAATGTACTTGGAAATTTATTGCTTTTTTGTATACATGTTATATTTCACAATAGAAAGTTAAAAATAAAAAAAATGTTAAAAAATAAAAAAATAAAAACCTTTCTAAAGGTTCCTCATGTTAAAAGATAATCCTTACAATGTTTCCATGGCCCTACAAGATCTGCTTCCCAACTCCAACTTCTCTGATCTTATATCCTACTCTTCCCCTTGATACCTTCATTCCAGTCAGACTGACCTCTCTGCCTTCCTCAAACATCAGACACGCTCCCTCTTTAAGGTATTTGCAATATTTGATCCCTCTGCCTCAAATACTCTTCTTCCAAATATCCTCAAGACTAACTCCCCCATCTCCATCAAGTCTTTGCTCAAATGTCCCCTTCTCAATTAGGGTACCCTGACCTCCCTATTTAAAACCAACCTTCCCTTACTTTTCGTTTTTTTCCATAGCACTAATCAACTAACAATTCAGCATTTGCTTACATTTGTTAAGTATCTGTCTCTCTCACAATAGGGCAGGGTTATTTATTATCTATGTTGTACACTGATATATCTCCAATAACTGGAACCATGCCTCTGAATTAAAAATAAAAGCTTTATATTTGTCTGTGGAATTATCCAATTCATGGCTATGTGATTCGCTACCTAGGAACAGGGACTGTGTCTGGTTTTGTTCATCACTGTATTTCCCAAAGCCTAGAATAAGGCTTGGCATGGAATGGGTATTCAATTAGTTGTTAACAGAAGAACACCACTTTTTTTTTTTTTAATCTATCAGAAGATACTAACTTTAATGAGTGACATAATCCAGGGCTTGTAACATTGTAGGGGAAATCCATACTTTCATCTACTGTTGGCAAGTATATAAAGTGATACCTTTTTTGAGAGTTATTCTAGCAATAGCTATTGAAATTTAAACCACTCAGAATTCATGTCCTTTGATTCAGGAGTCTTACAGAAATAAGTACAAGAGTACCTTAAAAAATATGTAAACTGACATTTATTACAACATTGCTTATAAAATAATGAAAAATTCAAAGCAATCTACTTGTCCACCATAGGAAAATAGGTGAATGAGTCATGCATGATGCATGTATGTGACAGAATACTCTTTAGCAAGAATGAGATAGATAACACTGACCTGGAAAGTGGTCCATGGTCAGGTAAATAGGCCAGAAGGCCTGGCATCAGATGGCCTAAACGTAAATCCTGGCTCCCCCAACTACTAGCTGTATAACTCTAGGCACAGTTCTTGAACATCTCTGTGCTTCAATTTTCTCATCCATAAAATTGGAACAGTAATAGTATTCATCTCATAGCCAGTAAGATTTCCTGAGAACGTATCCAGTGCTCATAGCATATTACATGGCCACATAAGCATTTACAAATATATACTAATTACAGTAATATTTATTAAGTGAAGTACATTGCAAACAAATATGTATAGCACAGTCCATTTTAGAGGTAAAAGGGAGCATGTCTGTGTAACTACAGAAAAAAGTCAGAGGCGCAAAAAACTGTTAATAGTGGTTACCTCTGAGAAATATGGGAAGAATTAGTCTACTTCTTAATATACACGCATTTTAAATAAAGGGATTATAAGAACTTTTTAGAATTTTTTAAAAAGTAAAATTAGAGCAAATGCTTCTGAGTTATCCTTTCATTTAAATTAAAATAAATATTAAAATTTGAACATTTTTACATGTTTGCATTCTCAAGGGAAAACAGTTAAAGCAAGTGAAATTTATTTGGTTTATTAAAATTACCTTTATTCTAAACAAGTAAACTAAGATGCACCATCAAAAAAACTTTTTCAAATTAAGGACATAAAGAGAATAAAAAAAGAAAACATAAAAATGAATTACATTTCATATTGTCAATTTACACACAAATCTACCCTATCTCCATGAAAAACAAAGCAAGATATAATGTCAAAAAAGAAAAGAGAACAATATCAACATAAAAATCAATAGCTTTTGAAATGGGACAAAAGCAAGAATAAGGCAAAGACTAAACGGTTATCTTTTACTATGATTTTGACCCAAAAGAATTCTGCAACAGTTTTTGTTTGTTTTTTTAAATCACCAGGGCTAGGAAATCCAAGTGTGCTTAAAGTGAAACCGTAAGATGTAGAATATATGACTTCAGTTAAAAAGAAAAATTTAATCCCAAAATGAACCTCTAAGACACTGACACGAAGCACTCAGGCACCAAATTCCTTTTCCTTCTGTAAATAGTAGCTGTGTTTGCCACTTACCACACTAATTGAAAATAAAACTTGCAAAAAACTCAACCTAGAGTCACAGGATTTGAAAAATAATAAGTCTGTAATAAGAATAACAAGAATGCAAGATTTCCCAAAGTTAATTTTTCCAAGCCTCTTTCAAGTGCTTAGTCACTTCTGAAGATTTACAAGGAATACTATTTCACACCTTCAAAGAGACAGTGAATTTGGATTAGACTGTCATGCCACTTGAGCTGCCCTAGACGTTTATTTCCATGTAACTCAAGAGAAGGCAGCAACCATCTCAGCATACCTACCACCCCAGATTAAAACCAGAAGCCAATAACCTCTCTGGGTATTCTGCCTCCGCAGTAACAAAGACGGGTTTGTTCTTTCCTGACCACAAATGCAAAAGCGTAAGAATAAAACGTAGCCTCACAACATCCCAGTTACCTCTGACAGCCCACCAGAAACGCCTCCTTCCAGTTCTACTGGAACAGAAACAGCAAGCAGATTTTTATACAAGTCCGGGTGCCTGTACTGGACAACACCCCACCCCCACCCTCCCTCCCCCATTCCCTTCAGCAATGAACAAAGACTAAAATAGAGGATTTGGAGGGCACTTTCCAGGGAGCAGTGGACTCAAAATCTGATAACACTGTCACAAGTTCCCCAAAGGCAAGAACAAAGAGTAAGGTTTTCATGAAGGTTATTTTAAGAGACAATCCTGGGCAAATGCAACAGTTTTTAAGTACCTATTATGTGCCAAGCACTACAAAGATGCTAAGAACACACACTAATTAAAGAAACACACCTCAAGTAGAGACAGTAGGACCTCGCCAAAGACCAAGCACATTCTTTCCCAACAACTCCAGGCGGTAAAACCTGGAATGCTGTGACCAGTCTCTGAAGTGGACCTTAGTCCAGTTCCCAGGTCATGAAAGGCCTTGGATTAAAATGGGCCTTCCAAGAATGTAACTGATATGAAAACGCATTTCCTTGACTTAAGCATTTTCAGACACCATTCTCTTCACTATTTCCACTACTAGCTATCACTTTAACACACATACACGTTGCCATGATCAACTAAAAAAGCATAAATTCACCTCTTCACTAGGTGAATGCTGAAGTTCAAAGAAGCTAAGAAATTCGCCCAGATATTACTAGTGAAGGATACAGGCCTTTTATCTTTTAAGCTCAGGGGCCCCAGCACTTACCATCAAGCCATACTGCCTCTCAATGTACACTACTAAATTCACTTACTGATCCCAAACTAGTTTTATATCACCAAACGGCGTGCAAAACGCTCCGCAGTATGGATGAGAAAGGGGCACACCATAACTACCTAAGCAAAGATTTTTTTTTTTCTTTGACGAATTCAGCACATGTTCCTGATTTCCATCTTCCCCATGGGTAGAACCCACGTGCCGGTCCACCGCTACCCACGGCAGCAACCTCTTCCTGCTCCCCCAAGCTCACCAGCTTCTGTCGGGTCCCCCGCAGCTTCCCCACACCCTCCCTCCGCCTTCCCGCGAGCGCTGCCAGCGGCGCCTCCCGCCCCCTCCCCAGCGACTGCCGCCCAGGTCCCCGCGCCGCCCTCGCGCGCAACCCGCACCGGAGCCCGCGCGCTCCCGTCTACACCCTGCGCGGTCACCCACGGGGCCTAGGCGTGCCCTTCCCGCCGCCCGCCCGCTCGTCCGCCCAGGAGGTCCCCTCGCGACGCCGGCGCCGGGCAGGCCGCGCCCGCCGCGCCTGC
Source organism: Myrmecophaga tridactyla (assembly GCA_004026745.1). NCBI lineage: Eukaryota > Metazoa > Chordata > Mammalia > Pilosa > Myrmecophagidae > Myrmecophaga > Myrmecophaga tridactyla. The sequence goes on from PVIY010021728.1 coordinate 23,127, forward strand.
CATGGTGGGCGCCTCACCGTCAGGCTGAGGAGCCGGGCCCGGCTGCGCCATGGCCAGGAAGCTGGCCTCGGGAAGCGGGGATGGGCGGAGAAGCGGCGTCAGGAGCTCCCGTGGGCTCAGCTGGCGGAGGAGGCGTCTACCGAACCGCCGCCGCCACCGCCCAGGGAGGAACCGCTAAGGCTGGAGCCGCCGGCGCCGCCACAGCCGCGGGCAGAGACGGACCCGAGCGCCGACCTCCGCCTCCTCATCCTGACAGCGGGAAATAAGCACTGCGCAGGCGCAGGGGGATGGGCGGCACGTGACCTTGCCCCGAGGGGAGGGGCGGGGCTTGGCGCGGTGTGGGTAATCGAGCAGGGGTCCTTCGCTAGGATAGGGAGCAGGCTGCTTTAGAGTGTGACGAATGAGGGGAGAGGGAGAGAGGTGAGAGAAAGGAGGTGGGGCGGTGGCGGGAAAGGTCCGGCCTTTTAGAGGGACCTTTCCCTGTGTCTGCTCCAACAACGAGAAAAAAAAAAAAAGGGACCAGAGTCTGTACTTCTGGATCGAAATGTGACCTTAGGCGAATCACCTAACTTCTGAACCACAGAGTCTTCTGTATAACAGTTTGGAAACGTTTAAAGGAGATAAAGTATGAGCAACTGTTTCCGGTAGAACTGGGACCGGAACCCAGTCTTCTGATGCTTAGGCCAGTGTACTTTCCACTAAACAAATATTTGCACTCCAGACACTGTGCTAGGTACTGGCGTATATCACCGTCCCTGCACCCAAAAGGAGAGAAGAGAGAGAATATGCAGACAGTGCTGCCCTTACACGGGGCAGGAAAGGCCCCTGCCTTAGGCCCTGTTTTAGAGCCCCCTCAGACCACACTCCCCAAAGTTTGAGTAGTCCACAGAGTTCACGGGACATACCCACTTAGCACCTGCGCCCCACCTTCAGAATCAAGTTCAGAGTATCTGTGACCCCATAATTTCCTCCCCAGGTGGCTGAAGGATGGGGCCTCTTCCCCAGATCCTTCCTCTATAGGACAGGGTCTGGGCATCCCTAAAGGGGGCTAAAAGGCAGCTGTGTTTTGGGAAAGTGGCAGAGCTGAAGTGCCCGCATCCCCAGTGGTGCAGGACAAAGGTGGGAAGATAAGGCTTGTGGGCCAGGGCCTGCACTCCCTTCACCATCTCATTCAAGTGCAATCATCTGAGGACTTCAGGAAACTAAATTTGAAGCTGGTCTTACAGGTCGTTTTGAAAATATATTTGTCAAAATAGAATAATAGAATATATTAAGACGAGCGGTCAGTTGGTGTGACTTATAATTTTTCATAATTTAGGCAGATGATATGTGGCCTCTGTTTGTACTATTGCCACAGGTCTTGCTAACATTGGGGAGGGCCTGTATACAAATGAGTTTTATGGGGTTTTTTTTGCAGTTACTATCAGCTAACTGCTATAAAAATAAATAAATAAATAAATAAATAAAAGAAGGCTGGTATGCCTTCAGGAGAGGAAATAGGGTTTCCCCTAATATGACTTTCATGGATAAGCAGCCCTGAGCTTATAGGGTGACCTTTGACCAGGGTAGAGCAGCCCAGTTCATCCTGTGTCTTGCTGTGATGACTAGCCCCAGGCGGGGGCCATAAAGATAGCATACACTGGTGTTCTCTTCCTTCTAGTGAGTGAGAGACATATTGATAGCCACTAATAATCTGGGGCTCAAAGCCAGGCCCTCAAAATCAAGGTCACTCAGAAGGGGTCAGGCATCTGGTTTGGATACCTACAGGAAAGAGGTGGTTGAAATAAGCAATTTTGAAGTCAGATAGGAGCATGCAGGAATTATGCACATTTTCGTATTAGGTAAACCCAAAAGACCCAGCAATTTCATCTCTAAGTATATATTTAAGAGAAAACCAATATATGTTCAGAGGCTTTATTATAAAAAAAGACATGACTCTTGTGTTCTGAAGGAAATTGGGAGGTAAGATTCAAACACATGAAACAATTACTTAATTATATTATACATGTGCCCCCAGGAGACACATAAAAGAGTTTTCATGGTGGCATAGTTCATAAAACAATAACTGAATAGATAACCCAAATGTTCAACAGAGTCAACATTTGTATAATATTCATAGAATGGAATACTCTACAGCAATGAAAATGTGCAAACCACAGCTATATATTCAATGTAGAAGAATCTCACAAACATAATTTGAAAAGAAAGAAACCAAAATAGAAAATAATACATACAGCATGATTCTATTTAAACAAAGTTCCAAAACAGGCAAATCGAAACATTATGCATATACAGTTGGTAAACAGTAAAGAAAGGAAGAGAACCAGTCAGGAGAGCAGTTCCTGGTCAGGGAAGGGTGGGAAATGCAATCAAGGAAAGCGCATGAAACCCACCTTCTAAGGTGCTGGTAATGTGATATTTCTCAATCAGATCCATTGAAACTATAAATCTGGGAAGTGCAGACTTTAATGTAGTTTAGGTGAGAAAGATTACAAGCTTAATATAAGCAAAACAATGCAAATGCTGGGAAAATGCTCCAATTTGGGGCTTCATTAATCGAGTCATGGAATATAGGTTATAGAAGGTGATGCTTCTCCTGCACTTTGCCCTGATCGGGTCATGTAAACACTGTTGATAGTGTTTGTTCTGGGCGCCATTATTTTCAAGGGGACACTGACCAGCTGGAGGGGGTGGAGCCCTAGGGAGTGAAGAATCTGAAAAGTATTCTGTACAAAGTACATATAGATATCAGAGAAAATTACACTGACACTTGGGACCAAAAAAAATGACTGGGCTATGAGGATTACCCTCTAATCTCTGGAAGATGGCAGCCTATACCCAGAATTTACAGCAAGTCAGATTTCAATTAAACCTAAAAAAGAACTTTCTTTCAGTCAAAGCTGAGTGAGGGAGTGAGCTCCCTGTCACTGCAAGTGTGCAAGTACAGTTGGCTGGCAATTTGTCAGAGGTACTATAGAAGGCATTCCTGCTACAGCTGGGGCTTAAAATGGACCATCTTTATAGTCCTTTCCAGTCCTGAGATGTTATAATAATAATAACAATAAGTTTGCTGCATTTTAGCATTTACTAAGTGCTTTCCCTTATATATTATTTCATTTTACTCCTCGCAACAACCTAAGTGGACAATAGGCAGAATATATGCACTAATATTCCTGGGTAAATTCCATTTCAAAAATTCTATCCTATGGTTTCTGTAAGTACAGATATGGCTGTCAGATGGGGTGTGCCAACTCTGGGTTCAGCCGATAGTACTCAGTAGTATTGGGGTTCCTCTCCCTCAGGGGCCCAGATTCTCAAAGGCAAGATGGGACCAGGGAGTAGGACCACAGCACCATTCTTCCATGACCCGTAAGGGGCAGCTTCGGTGCAGATTACATGGGGAGGACTAGTATCAGGGGACTCACCACCCCCACCCCATGCTAAGGATCCTTTCTGCTTTCAGGCATTCAAAGACTCTCGGAAAGCCCCCAATCTGTGTGCTGGCTTTCTCCCTAATGGGTCCCAGGAAGAGCCACCAGGTAGAGACACCTATAACGTCCTCAGCTAGGATGAGGTTCCTGTGAGTTCCCTGGCCTGGTCCCTCTCTCTTCAATTATCCCTGGGTCCTTGTGGGACCTGGAGTGGGAAGACAGTGATCATTTTTCCAATCCGTCCTTGCACCATCCCTCTCTCAAGCATGGAGTATGTGGGAGCATGCCCCAAACAGAGGGTTGATCCGTCATATACTTATAAATGTAGGGTGATGTCCAGAGAAGAACTCCAGGCTTACAGTCAGAAGACCTGGAAATTCTGGCACTGATTAACCATTGACCCAGAACACATTATTTAATCCCTTCCAGTCCTTATTTAATTATCTTTAAAATAGGAATACTAGCTTCATGAAACATCAGGGCTAAACAGCTAAAGTGCCTAGCCCCTAACACATGGCTGTTGCTCTATAAATGTTGGCTTCTTCTCCTCCTCTCCCTCTTTCCTTCCTTTCTTCCTAGATCAGTAGTTCCCAACCTAGGGAAGTGGGATCCTTAGACCCCAGAAATCAGTATGTGAAGGTATTCCTAGGGATTCAGAATAGAAATTTCCAGTATTTCCAAAAGTATAACAGAACTGTCCCATTTACACTAGATAAGGTCCCAAGGCTAAAATGTCAAGTTTATTTGCTTTGGATGGAAATTATATCACATTGCTTATCTCATGCTGATTAGAAGTTTTTATTTCAGTTCTGTATTAGTTTTTGATTAATATAAAAGGCAAAATGGTACCCATTATTACTGAATATAAGCAGTTTTCTAGATAGAGAAATATCTTTAGATCTGGCCTGTACTCCCTTCACCGGAACTCTCCTTTTATAACTTTGACCACATAGTAGCATAATTGCTCAGAGTAAAAATGGCCAACATTTACAGAGTGCTTACATGTGGCAGGCAGTGGGCTAAGCGCTTTATCCTTGCATTGACTCATTTAATCTGATGGAGGCGAAGGAGGGAGACTGTGCCAACACCATTTTATACGTGATGGGACTAAAGAAGTAAAATAACACATCCAAGGTCACAGAGCTAGTAGGTGATGGAGCAGGAAAGCAGACCAGACAGTCTGAGCCTAATGCCAACAAGTATAACTCCCATGCTGTATTACTAACTAACTCTTTCCCACTGTGGGAAAGTGTCAACTCTCAGAAAATAAGGACAATGTCATTTATTTCTAATGGTATGTGCACAATAAATAATTTTGGATGAGCGAATGAATGAAGGAAGGAAGGAATTATACTGGAAATGTAGGGAGAACATAATAAGGGATCCTTGGTGATGAGAAGATCCACAGTCTACAGACTAAATCTGTGTGATTAAATACTGTTTGAACACCACTCATCTGCTTCTCACTTCTTATTAGGTTACAGGCCATATTTTTAACCATTACTAGTAATATCTGCCACTTTATTGAACACCTAGAGATTTTATCTGTATTATTTCATTGATACTCATAACTACCATTTGAAGTAGGTACTACTTTTGTCCTGGAGCTCAAACGTGTTTAAGATAAGAAAGGAATTTCTTTTTAACTTTATATTCTGAAATTATTTCAAACTTCCAGGATAGTTGCAAAAATAATACAAAACCCATACTGAGAACTCCAGCATACCCGCCACCCAGACACTCAGATCCACCAACTTAGAGCATTTTACCACATTTACCATATTATTCTATTCATCTTTCTTTCTATCATTTTCTAAATATTTGAGAGTGGGTTATATACATCATACTCCTTGATCACTTAATACTTGCATGTAGGGTTCCTAAGAACAAGGATACTCACTTATAAAACCACCTGCACATGATATCAAGTTCAAGAAATGAAGAAGGGGAATTTGTTTGATCATATAACTAGGATGTCAAGAATATAACTGGTTTTGAGGGAGACTTTGAGTAAAATGATTAGGGCAATAGAGAATGGGGGTGGAGAGTTACTTTGGCTGAGACCAGATAGGAAGATGGAGGCAGCTAAGGGAAGATGTGAAAGGGAAGAACACATGCAAAAAAGAGGAGCAACTTGCAAAAGCCCTGAGAGTGTAACAAATTTGGGAGGTTCAAGAGACAAAAAAAGATAAGGTGGCTGGAGCAGGGTGAATGAGGGCCAGTGGTGGGAGAAGTGGAAGTGGAAGGGTCGGCAAGAGCCACAGCAAGGAGTTGAATTGTCTTCTTTTTTATTCCACCCATTATGGGATGCCCTTGGAGAGTTTTATGCAGAAGAGCTACATGATTTGATTTACACTTTTAAAGAGGTCACTCTGGTCACTATTTGGAAATGGAGTATGGTGGATGAGGGAGAAAAAGATGGAAGCAGAGAAATCAGAATGCAACCATAGCGAGAGAGAGATATATGTTGGTGGCTTCAACTGGAGTTGTACCAGACATAATAAAGAGGAACGATTGGATTTTCAAATATTATTTATCGAGATGAGGATTTCCTAAGGGAGAAAAAAAAAAAAAACTTCAGTTGTTGCCATGGTAGATCTGAGTTGCCTATTCAATACCTAAGAGGAAATGTCAAGTAGGTAGTAGGATATACAAATCTGGAGCTTGGTATAGCATTATGCATTTGCGAGTCTTCAATGTTCAGATGACATTTAAAGTCAATGGGCTAGAATATTTAAAGAGCTCTGTAAAAATCTAAAAAAAAAAAAAAAAGCCCCAAAACCTGATAGAAAAACCAGCAAAGGACATTGCAGTTCATATAAAAAGGCATCAAAATTTTCTTAAACATATTGAAAGGTGCTCAATTACTCATAATAAAAGAATTCAAATTAAAACTAGACTGAAGCACTTTCTCTCACCCATGAATTGATGAAAATTCAATTGATGAAAATTAACCTACTTTATTAGTGAAGCATGAGAAAACAGACACATTGGTGGTGGTAATGTGAAATAGAACCAATGAATGGAGGGAAAACTGGGCAGTATTTAACAAAATTATGTATTCATTTACTCCTTGACCCAGTAATCCTTTATAGGCTGTTAACCTGAGGACACATATGCAAAAAATGAAACAAATATACAAGAGCATTAATTGTGGCAATATTCTTTCTTTTGTGTGTGAATGGGGGGGGGATTTGATAAGCTGAGAAGAGGTAATGTTTTATTTTTTAACATTTCTGTTGCAAAATATATATACAAAAAAGCAATAAGTTTCAAAGTACATTTTAACAAGTAGTTACAGAACAGATTATAGATTTCAAAGTTTAGTATGGGTTATAGTTCCACAATTTCAGGTTTTTTCTTTCTAGCTACTCCAAAACACTGAAGACTAAAAAGAAATATGAATATAATGATTCAGTAGTCATATTCATTTGTTAAATCCTAACTTCTGTTATCTTTCCTCCTTCTCCTTTGATCCTTCTCCCAATCTTTAGAGATATTTGCTCCTTCTAACTTTTTTCATGCTAAAAAGGGGTGTTAACAGTATAGAATAGGGGGGATGGAAATGGTTGATGATCTTGGAGAGGCTGGCCCCTCTGGGTTTCAGGACTTATCTGGCCTAGGAACCATGTGAAGGTTTTAGGTTTCTGAAAAGTAAACTTAGCATGCGCAAGTTTTATAGAATCTCAGACAGAGCCCTGAGTGTTCTTTAGGGTAACAGGAACCACGATGGTTGGGGGTTGGCACACGGTGGCAATTAGCAATACCTAGCTGAAGCTTGCCTAAGAGTAGCCTCCAGAATAGCTTCTTGATTCTGTTTGGACTCTCTTAGCCACTGAAACCTTATTTTGTTACATTTCTTTTCCCCCTGAAGGTCAGAAAGGCATTGTTGATCCCATGGTGTCAGGTCCAGGCTCATCCCTGGGAGTCATGTCCCACATGTGGCACTATTCTTAATAGCAAAATATTAGAAAGAATTCAAATGCCACATACATAGGAAACTTGCTAAATTAAAAATGGTACAGGTATACAACTGAATACTATGTAGCCATCAAAGAGAATGAAGAGGGGTCCTATGAACTAAATGAAGTGATTGCCAAGATATGTTAAGTGAGAAAAGGAAGGTTCAAAAACAATTTCTATAGTATGTTACTTTTGCTAAGAAAAAAAGGGGGGGGGATAAAACCATTATGTGTTTCCTAATTTTTTACAATGGCTTTATTGAGATATAATTCACGTAATATAAAATTCACCCTTTTTAGGGATATATTTCCCTGGTTCTTCGTATATTCACAATGTTTTGCCACCATCACCACAACCAATTTTTTTTTTTTTTTGCACGGGCAGGCTCTGGGAAATCAAACCTGGGTCTCCGGCACGGCAGAAGAGAATTCTGCCACTGAGCCACAGTTGTGCCACCCTCAATTTTAGAACGTTTCCTCACTATAGGAAGAAATCTCATACCCATTAATAGTCACTCCCTTCCCCCCCTCCTTGCACAGTCCCCAACATTCACTAATCTATTTCCTATGTGTATGGCTTTCCCTATTCTGGACATTTCATATAAATGGTATGATACAATATGTGATCTATCTGTGTCTGGCTTCTTTCAAAATTCATCCATGCTATAACATGTACCAGTATTTCATTTCCTTTTGTGGTCAAATAATATTCTATTGTATGTATACAACACATTTGTTTACCCGTTTATCAGCTAAGGGATGTGTTCAAATGTTTGTGGGAATATATGTTTTCAATTCTTATGGGTACATAACTAGGCGTGGAATCGCTGGGTCATGTATGTTTAACATTTTGAAGAACTGCCAATATGTTTTCCAAAGTGCTTACATAATTTTACAATTCTACCAAAAATGTACAAGAATTCCATATTCTCCACATCTTCATCAACACTTGTTATTGTCTAAGTTTTTTGTTTTAGCTATGCTTAAGAAGTGGCATCTCATTATGGTTTTGAATTGAATTTCCTTGATGTCTAGTTATGCTGAACATCTTTTCATATACTTATTGGCCATTTGTAGATCTTCTTTGGGGAAATGGCTATTCACATCTGTTCTAGTTAGCTAGCTGCCGGAATGCAACACACCAGAGACGGATTGGCTTTTAATTAAAGGGGATTTATTTTGTTAGTTCTTCAGAGGAAAGGCAGCTAACTTTCCACTGAGGCTCTTTCTTACGTGGAAGGCACAGGATGGTCTCTGCTGTTCTTCTCTCCAGGCCCCTGGGTTCCAACAACTTTCCGCGGGGTGACTTCTTTCTCCATCTCCAAAGGCCTGGGCTGAGCTGCAAGTGCTGAGATGAGGAATGCCGAGCTGCTTAGGCTGTGCTACGTTGCCGTTCTCTCATTTAAGCACCAGCCAATTAAGTCAAACGTCACTCATTGCAGCAGACACGCCCCCTAGCCGACTGCAGATGTAATTAGCAACAAATGATGTTCCGGTACCGTTGGCTTATGTCCGCAGCAACAAAACTAGGTATGCTCACCTGGCCAAGTTGACAACTGAATCTAACTAACACAACATCCTTTGCCATTTTTAAAAAATTGTTGAGTTTTAAGAGTTTTTTACATATCCTGAACACAAGTTCCTTAGCAGATACATGACTTGCAAATACATTCTCCCATTCTTTGGGTTTTCTTTTACTTTCTTGATGACTTTTGAAGCACAAACATTTCTAATTTTGATGAAGTCCTATTTATCTATTTTTACTTGTCATTTGCACTTCTGACTTCATATCTAAGATACTATTATCTGATTCAAGATCATACCTATATTTTCTTCTAAGAGTTTAATAGTTTTAGTTCTTACATTTAGATGTGAGATCTATTTTTAGTTAATACATGGTGTGAGGTAGGAATCCAACCTCACTCCTTTGCATGTAAGTATCCATTTATTTCAGCATCATTTGTTGAAAAGACTGCTATGGGAACAGCTCTACTGAATTGTCTTGGCATGCTTGTTGAAAACCAACTGACCATAAATGTAAGGGTTTATTTCCAGACTTTCAATTCTATTCCATTGGTCTACATGTCTATCCTTATGCTTGTCTCACGCTGTCTTGAGCATGGTAGCTTTGTAGAAAATTTTAAAGTCAAGAAGTGAGAGTCCTCCAACTTCATTCTTCCTTATCAAGACCGCTTTGGCTATTCTGGGTCCCTTGAACTTCCATATGAATATTAGGATAAACTTGTCAATTTCTTATTGAAGGGAACTGCATCAAATCTGTAGACAAATTTCAGGAGTATTATCCTCTAAACAACATTAACCCTTCTAATCTACAAATATGGGATATCTTTCCATTTACTTAGGTCTTTTTAATTTCTTTCAACATTGTTTTGTAGTTTTTAGAGCATGGTTTTGCACTTCTTTCGCTAAATTTATCCCTAAGTATTTTATTGCTTTTTATGTTATTGTAAACCAAATTGATTTCTTTATTTTTCAGATTTTTCATTGCTAATGTATGAAATAATTTATTTTTGTATATTGACCTCATATCCTGCCATCTTGTTGCACTTTTAGTTCAAACAGTTTTTTAATGGATTTATTAGAATTTTCTATATACAAGATCATGTATCTGAGAATAGAAATAGTTATATGCCATCCTTTCCACTACAGATGTTTTTATTTACTTTTCTTACCTAATTTCCCTGGCAAGAACCTTTGGTACCATGTTAAATAAAAGTGGTTAGAGCGGACATATTTGTATTGTTCCTGCCCGTACAGGGAAACCCTTCATTCTTTTATAAAGTAGCACACATACCATGCACCACTAAACACAGTGAATCACACAAATAGTACTTAACAAAGAGCATACACGTTCTGCACCACTAAACACTGCATCTCACAAATATATTACAAAACACAGTAGCACAGACACCACACACTTCTAACCAGAATATCTCGGTTATTAAGCCAGATACATGCACCTATAAATATGGTATCTGCTTAGGTGCAATATGACTAAACACAATAAAACATACACCCTGCACCACTAAACATATGGTATTATTTGTGTATAATTAAAAACAGATTTTTACAGATTTTTTTATCAGGATGAAGTCCCTTTCTATCCCTAGGAATGTGGTGAGTGCTCTTATCATGAAACAGTGTTGGATTTTCTCAAATGTTCTTTTTTTTCTATATCTACTGAAATAATCATGTGGGTTTTTTGTACTTTATTCTATTAATGTGGAATATTACATTGATTGATTTTCAGTTGTTCAAACAACCTTTCATCCCCATAAGTTCCGTGATTTGTTTTTTCAGATTTGCCATTTCTTCTTTTTGATCATTCCTTGCCTTCTTCATGTCCTCCCTCAATTCATTGATTTGGTTTTTGATGAGGTTTTCCATTTCTGTTCGTACATTCTGAATTAGTTGTTTCAGCTCCTGTATCTCATTTGAACTATTGGTTTGTTCCTTTGACTGGGCCATATCTTCAGTTTTCCTGGTGTGATTTGTTATTTTTTGCTTGTGTCTAGACATTTAATTACCTTAATTAGTTTATTTTGGAGATTGCTTTCACTTATTTTACCTAGGGTTTTCTTGCTAGGTGAGTTTGTTGTCTATCTGTTCTTTGACCTTCAGTTCAGCTTTTTCTGGGCCTCTAGCTTAAGTTTTGTTTAACAGAGGGTAATTTTTCAGTTTTTGTTTTCTTGTTTCTTGTCCTGCTTGTAAGGTGCCTTTTCCCTCCCCACCCTTAGGAGGGTCTACATAGGTATTATAGACTCCAGCCGGGTTTTCTTGGACTAAACTGGCCTCCTATCAGGGGGAGGGAGTCACCTGCGTCAGTTTTCCCTGAGGGTGAGACCCGGCAGGTTGAGAGACTTTCCTGTGAAGTCTCTGGGCTCTGTTTTTCTTATCCTGCCCAGTATGTGGTGCTTGTCTGCCTGCGGGTCCCACCAGCAAAAGATGTTGCGGCTCCTTTAACTTTGGAAGGCTCTCCCTACTGGGGGCGTGGTGGCGACAGAGGAGAGGTTGTAGGCTGGTTTTAATGGCTTAAAATTGCCAAA